>CM042182.1:3529859-3532359 GCA_023376005.1 Doryteuthis pealeii | reverse complement strand
CCGAAGCAATAATAATAATAATAATAATAATAATAATAATAATAATAATAATAATAAAACCTTCCAACGAGAAACTAGTTAGTATACTAAAATAATAATAAACTAAAATAATACTAAAATAATAAATAATAATGATAATAATAATAAATAATAATAAACTAAAATAATAATAATAATAATAATAATAATAATAATAATAATAATAAAAACCTTCCAACGAGAAACTAGTTAGTATACTAAAATAATAATAAACTAAAATAATACTAAAAATAATAAATAATAATGATAATAATAATAAATAATAAACTAAAATTATAATGAAACAATAATAATAATAATAATAATAATAATAATAATATTAAAACCTTCCAACGAGAAACTAGTTAGTATACTAAAATAATAATAAACTAAAATAATACTAAAATAATAAATAATAATAGATAATAATAATAATAAAATAATTATAAACTAAAATGATAATAAAATAATAATAATAATAATAAACAAAAATAATAAATAATAAACTACAAATAATAATAAACTACTAATAATAATAAACTAAAAATAATAATAATAATAATAATAATAAATTAATGATATTAATAATAAACTAAAAATAATAAGTAATAATAATAATAAATTAAAATAATAATAAAGTAATAATAATAATTATAATAATGAACTAAAATAATACTAAAGTAATAATAATAATAATAATAATAATAATAATAATAATAATAATAATAATAATAAATTAAATAATACTAAAATCATAATAAACTAAAATAATAATAAAATAATAATAAACTATTTATTATACTAAAAAAATACTAAAATAATAATGAAAACCTTCCAACGCGAAACTAATCATGATACTAGACATGGCCTTTCTATCTTAACGGGGTAGGGATACATACTCACATTCGAAGGTAGAACATTGCTATTGAGAGAAACCATGACTATGTGGAGAAGTAAGGATGTGCTACACATAAGGCCAACTTCATTTTGTTGTATATTCCGATTTTGGTAATTATACCTGTACTAAACAAAACGGCATTACCTTTTAACTCGCGTTTGTGGTGAAGTAGGGATATGATCTACCGAAGACCAGCTTCAATTCTATGTATGATGCTCCTGTTTTGTAAATTATACCTGTCCTAAACAAAATGGCATTATCTTTTAACTCACCTATGTGGTGAAGTAGGGATGTGATTCACAGAGGACCAGCTTCATTTTGATGTATGATACATGTTCCTGTGTTGGTATTTATTACCTGTCCTAAACAAATGGCATTATCTTTTAACTCACCTATGTGGTGAAGTAGGGATGTGATTCACAGAGGACCAGCTTCATTTTGATGTATGATACATGTTCCTGTGTTGGTATTTATACCTGTTCTAAACAAAATGGCATTACTTTTTGACACACCATTGTATTAGAATATATCTCTGATCTTCAGGAAAAAATATATCTTAACATGTTATCAATGCGAATATAAGAGGTAATACTAACGTTGGGTCAGTCAAATGGTAAGTCTGTGTGGACATAAGTCCAAAATGAGTTATCTTCCCATGCTGCTGTTTGTTCGCCGATAGGTGGCGTTGGTATTTAGCCACAAGCCGGGAAATCTGAATTCCTGCCTTTTCCACTCAGGCCGACAACGAGTAAACATGGTCTAGGCGCCTGCCGCCTCTAACTCTTAGATGGGCGTTGCCCCTAACGAACTACCAGTAAGTGACATTCCCTATTTCCTCATAATACGTTTATGTATCTGTTTTGTATATCTTTTATCCTAAATGTATCTCCGTCACTTACGGAATAAATATTGTTATCTTTTTACACCTTTGTCGGGATGTTTTTCATGTACCCACGTTGGAAGGTTACTTTAAGCTTTCCAACATTGCGCACAGGTTATACTAACATAGAATATAAAATACATTTTTATTGGCAAACGTATACATACTAATTTCACTTACTTCTAGCAAGAGTTGATGTAAACCAAATTTGGAGGGCTTAGTGCCAAATTTAAATATGATTTAGTCGATATATGTTTGCACAACAGTTCAGTATTGGCACAAACAGACAAGCATAGAGACAGCAGGCCAAAGAAATATCTGAGTATATATTCGCGAATGAAATATGGTGCAACTGTTACATTGGTCCTTCATTAAAAACTGCACATCGTCGTATTATATATATATATATATATATATATATGTATATGTATATATATATGTATATGTATATATATATATATATATATATGTATATATATATGTATATGTATATATATATATATATATATGTTATATATGTATATGTATATATATATATATATATATATATATATGTATATGTATATATATATATATATATATATATGTATATATATATATATATATATATATATATATATATATATATATTATATATATGTATATATATATATGTATATGTATATATATATATATATTATATGTATAATATATATATGTATATG
>CM042182.1:3517359-3527359 GCA_023376005.1 Doryteuthis pealeii | reverse complement strand
ACTCTCAGACGACCTTAAACAGTAACTCAGAACGCTGAGCGTTCCAAACATTCGAAATATCAACAAATGATTTTGACAATGCAGAGGGAAGCAACTCTATTTTTGTTTTAAGTCTATTTTCGTTAGGTGTTCCTAACAATCACAAACAATTAACAAGACAAAAGTCACACTGCATAGAGGAGGGTCAGTACAGTATAGCCAACTCAGCAAAATCAGTCTGAACATTATTCAGCGAGCTAATCTACTTTAATCGTAGGCTATTTTATGGATATGATTATAAAAATCATTAAAATTCATTATTGTTGTATCGCGAGGTGGAAAAATAAACAGAAGAATGGTGTGCTTAATACATTTATTAAGCACCAGTATTCGGTGCTAAACGGATACATACAAACACAGAACAAATAAGTACAAACAATTATCAAGACAAAACTTACACTAAATAGAGGAGGGTCAGTTCGGTATAGCCAACGCAGCAAAGTTAGTCTGAATATTATTCATCTTGTTAATCTATTTAATCATTGGTTATTTTATTGCTATGAGTCAGTCCATCTGGTAGAGTGCGGAAGGAGTGTTTAACTGGTTTGAATTCAGAGTTTTACTTTCCACGTGCTGGTTGCCTAACTAAGGTTAAAGAGCCAAGTCTGTCCTACTATTTACCCATATCTTGAAAGAGAATACGTGGTGAGTCTGAAAATAATGAGACTGTTGTCACGAACAATTCATTTAAAATCCAAATAACACACTAAATGTTTTCTCCTCCAAAGTAGTCCCCTCTTGAATCTAACGTACTTTCCTATCCTCTCTGTCAGGATTCTCGGCCTAGTTGAAAGGATTCTTCGGGTATAAAAAAGATAAATAAATAAAATGTATCTCAGCTCCGTCGTTACCGACCTCTTGATGGCCTCAACACATTCAAAACGGGTCCCCTTGATGAGGGGAAAAAGGTCATGATTTATCCAGCCACAACTTGTTGCAGTTTTTTGTATATAGACTCGTTGACTACCACGTGACCTGAGTAAGATTCCCACTGTCCAATCACTGGCAGTGCTGCTGCTGCCGTTGGTGTATTTATAGAGGTCTGATTCTTAACCTTGGCTCATTGCTATTTGGATCATCTTGGACGACGGACCTACAAAGAATACTATAACACCGGATTCTTATTGGCTTGCTTACTTATTTACTACATCTGGAACTAAGGATGTCGACCAGATACTTAACACAACTAATCACCCCAAGCTGATGGGATTTTTAATTATTTTTTTTGTGACAACAGTCTGATTACTTTTCAGACACACCTCGTAGATGGTTGCATAACTTTTTGGATTATTTTGATACATAAGCCGTGCTACAATACACCGCTAAAATTTATAGACTAAGCGAGATCACGTGGTTTAAACTTCAGCCAATCAACAGCCCGAATGCGTGGCTGGTTGACTACTTAATCACTGATACTGAGAGATGTCCATTTGTAATCATTGACAAAGGGCTTGCAATACTGAGGAGCACCGAGGAACAACCAAAGGATTCTTTACCAAGGATTTCCGCTGTTTGGAGCCTTAAGGATGGACCATATAATGGTGTGAGAGTGAGAGAGAGGAGAGAGAGAGAGAGAGAGAGAGAGAGAGAGAGAGAGAGAGAGAGAGTGTGTGTGTGTATGTGTGTGTGTTGGAATATTTTGTTATATAAGGTGTGCTACAATACACAACTTAGATTTATATAAATTTATAGATCATGTTGTTTAATCCCTAGTCAATAAACCGCTTGAATGCTTGGCTGGTTGACTATTTAATCACTGATACTGAAAGATGTCCATTTGCAATCATTGCTGGAGACACTTGCAATACTGAGGAGCACCAAGGAACAACCAAAGGATTCTTTACCAAGGATTTCCGCTGGACAAGCGCTCTTGCTTGAAGCGTATAGGATAGCCCATAACATCGTAACATAACTTTCCGAAGGATTTTAGTGCTATGAGAAATGCAAACAGCTGTTACATAATTATTAGATTCCTAATATTTATGTACAGTAGTGTAGAAACCAAAATGGCTGTTATAAGTTCAGCCGGCGGCCTTGAAGAATTGAATGACAAGGCTTGACCTCATCCTGATCCTTCCGGTGGATACCGTGAGAATCGGTGGAGAAGACCCTCTTCCGGTTTAGATTAGAGAGAGTTTTAGTCAGATCGGCCAAAAGACACGACGGTGGTAAGTCGTGTTATGCACGGTGCCGACTCAATCTGCGCAGGTAGTCTGGTGGGGATTTCAGAATAAAATATGATCTAAGTGTTGTGATGTTAGTCCCAACAGTAAAAAGAAGTCAGGTCGAGATGGGGTAAAATAAGACAAGTGTATTTACAATCAATGGTACATGTACGACTAGCTTGTCGTTAACGGGAACAGTGCTCCCTTTCCACTCGGTGTCTCACTATTTATAGTGAGAACCGGTGCATGTTCTCCACTGTAGGAACGGCCGATACAACACTAAGTTAAATCGAAGTCTTGTGTTATTATCTAAAAACTACCAATGACACAGGGCTTCTGATAAAGAGAAATCCCCAATGGAAGACCAGACACGAAGTCCCCAAGACGAAGTCCAAACGCTAGAAGAGACGCTAGAAGAGACGCTGGAAGAAGAAGAATAGAAGTAAGAAAGTAAAGAAAGAGGTATACAACACAGCCTCGTCCAGGATTTGAACTCGAGTCAATTCTTCTACGAATGTAACTTGCATAATAATAATATAAGTTAAATAATAATAATAATATAAGTTAAATAATAATAATAATAAAGAATAATAATAATAAAGAATAAATAATAATAATAATAATAATAATAATAATAAGTCTGTAAATTGCTAATGATCAAATTTCTAACTGTCTAACTAAAAGAGGTGCTTCACTTTACACCATGATAGACTGTTTGAATAATGGAGAGATGACATACTTTTGAATAGAAAAGGAATTAGATTGTTAATTGTTATTCTGTGTTACTTTCACCCTTAGCCAGGATTGAACCTGCAGTCTGGAAATGACTGTTACAGATTGTTAACTATTGGACAGTGGAACAGTCAAACACCTCCTCAGCTTAATGGACTCTTCCTGGCAGTAGTGGCAGTAATTATTTAAGCTGTTATAGTGGAGTCATTGGAGGACTAGTAACTGCATGGTTAGGAGTGTTTCCTGTTCCTTAAGCTACGACCACAGCAAGTCCAGCCAGAAGAAGACGAAGGAAATTACCAAAAAGTGCACTCTAGTTGGTCTCTGTTAAGGGAAAAATTGTTGGCCTCTGTTTAGAGCAAAAGTTGACTCCTGTTAAGGAGTATCGGTTTCGATGGACGCGTCAGACTTCGGGTCTGACGGGTCCGATGATCCCACGGCCTTGGTGATCATCGAAGTAGACGGTCAGGGAACAGGACCCATTCAGCCGAATGGACCCATCCATCCGGATGGCACAAGGGGAGCGCGGAGGGAGAGCCCGGTCCAGGTAGGACACTCTCCCAAGGGCTGACAGATAGTCACCCTGTGTCGGCGGCCGATACGATGGACGGGGTTACGTCCAGCCCACCAGGGGCAAACCCCGTTCAGTCGGTAGTAGGGGTACGTCCGGCCCACCAGGGGCCAACCCCACTCTACCAGTAAAAAGGGGTTACGTCCGGCCCACCAGGGGCCAACCCCATTCTACCTGTGGGGGATACGTCCGACCCACCAGGGGCCAACCCCAACCACAAAAAGAAGGGTTCGCAGCCACCGTTGGCTGAAACCAGTCCCGACCGTTTCCACAAAACGGTCAACGTGGACAGAGACAAGTCCGGCCCAGCAGGGGCCAAGGAAGGAACCAAACCCATGGAAAAGGGACCATTTACCAAACCCTCCTGGGCAGAACCTTCAACATCAAGACTACAGAAGGGCGAGGAGGGGCCATTTTCATCCCCATTCTCGTTGGGTGAGGATGATTGGCCCAACCTCTTCTCCGATTCTTCATCACCAAAGTGCCCTTCTGAACCTAATGGCTCTGCTACAGCCACAAAGACAGCAGCAGCAACATGGAGACCACCAACGACCAAACAGACTCCGGGACCACCAGGAAAAAGACGTGGATTACAGCAAGTTCACGGAAGGGAACGTTTTTCTCCCAATCCCGGAGATCTGCAAGGAAATAAATCTCAGGGTCCTCTCTCTGGTGTCTACAAATGCCTCAACCAAAAGGTTGATAGGCATAAGGAGAGAGGAATTGATAGACATACTGATTGCTACTAAGACCCCAGCAAAGTATGTCTACCAAAAGAGCTTCGCAACCTGGGAGCTGCTGCTGCCAACCAAGGAAGAGGCGGAGAGGCGAGCAAAACACGACATCGTTTTTAAAAACTACCGACTACAGCCGGAATATCTGGGATGTCGGCAAACAAAGGTGACCGTGTACGGGGTCCCTCCTCAACTGCCGCAAAAACATCTGGCGGCATTTTTTCGAACATTCGGGAGCCTGGAATCCATGAATCCCCTATTTGGAAAATCGGGGATCCAGGTCGCCGATTTCGTGTTGAAGCTGACGCTGAACAAAGAGGGATTCTCAGCCATCCCAGACACAATCATCTTTATGGATAATACAATTTCGGTTGTGGTCGAGGGAAGAAAGCCTCGATGCCGAACATGTGGAAAGCAGGGCCACATAGCCAGGAACTGTCCGGAGAGGAAAACCCCTTCTACCAACGCCGCTGACAAACCCCTGGCCGTCAAAGAATCAATGACCATCCAAGAGCCGAAGACACCGAAACCAGCAACAGCGACAGGAGGGGGTGGTCCATGGTTGTGAAGAAGGGGATAAAAACCCCTCACGCCACGGTCACTTCTGACTCTCCTGTCCCGGAAAAAACACCCGGAAAAACACCGGACCAAAAAGAGGGGACAAGACCCTCAAGATCTCCTCAAAAGGAGAAAATGGACACCAGGGAGTCTTCATCCTCCCAGAAAAGGAGAAAAGAACTCCTAACGAAATTAGACCCCCAAAAAAGAAAAAGTTGAGGAATCCCAGCCCACTACCCCACAAAAAGAAAAAAGAGTTGCAAACACAACAGAAAAAACAAAAAAACCCACAAATCCCGTAACCCAATCCCAGCCCCCTGGAAAAAATACGCATACACCACCTGGTGCATGAAGGACGCATCACGCGCTAATTTCGCGGTTGCTGAATTCATTAACCTCGGAGTGGATGTTGCCGCGGTCCTAGAGACACACTTCGAATCGCACTTGGACGACTATGTGCCGAAGAACTTCTTTGAGGTTTATTCGACATATGGTGGCCCGAGAAGCAGGGGTGTGTCACTGCTAGTGAAAACGCAGCTTGGACGCGGTGACTGATATTGTCTATGCTGGTGCAGATGGAAGGTTGATCGTGGCCGATGTTGCAGTGAGAAACTACAAGTTTCGTGTGGTCGCGGTTTATGCGCCCAATATCGCTGCGGAGAGGACCCTCTTTTTTCGGCAGTTGGGGCCGTATATAGTGTGTCCGGAACGGCTAGTTTTAATGGGTGATTGGAGCGCGATCCTTGATCCCAAGATAGACCGGGGGAGGGGAGCTAGTGGGTCGGGGGGGGGGGCGTGAAAGCAGCCTGAGCGACCTAATGGCCGACTTCGATCTGGTCGACAGGTTTCGCCTGGATCACCCCAGGGTGGAGATGTGGACATGGGCTCGTAGCTCGTCCCCTGGCTCAGATAGATCTTATCTGGACAGGGTGTTAGTTAGAAGAACCGACATTGATTTTGTTAGTGCCCTGTGTGTCCACCGATTNCAGTCGTGAAATGGTTAAGATCTTAAAAATCAGTAATTTTTTAGCGTTTATATGAAGCGTTTTCACGCATGCGAAATATAAAGCTAAAAATTGTTTTTTTAAACTGTGGCTTGTTTAACGTTTATGTGACGTGGATTGTGTTCACGTGATGTAATGTTATGCATAACATTACATCACATTACATCACGTGAACACGACTGGTTTTTAACATCTCAACCATTGAACTCATCTGATTATTGGATTACCATGAAACTTCAAGTTATGAGTGTAAAACCATTTAATACCATTGATTATATTATATATATATATATATATAATATATATCATATATATATGAGTGTCTTTGAAAAAAGGAAAGACAGGAAAGAAAGTATAGAATGGATGAAATAGGATATCTTAATCAATTTTATTTACACGTGTATCGGTCAGGAGTTTATTCATGTGTACATTATTCAAACTATTACTATTTTTAAATAACCAAATGAAATGAAATAATAATAATAGAAAAAATGTAGAAATGTTCCGCACACAAAGAAAAATTCGACCTTCACCAGAGTAAATTCTTATTTTTCTAAAATGAAATTCGTTGGAAAGCGGAGAATTTTTGAAATGTTCGAAAAAATAACTATTTTAAAAAATCACGTGAAGAGAGTGATCAAACGCGTCGAAAAAACGGTTAATGCGTCATGTTGCACGCGCGCGATTTGACGCGGAGAGATGAAGTTTTGTGGAATTCTAAATTTTCAAAGCATGAGGATTTTATTTATTTATTTGTTTGTTTGTTTTTGTGTTTTTTAAATAAAATTATACGTAAGTGTGATTTGTTGGTGGTTATGAATTTTACATAATCTATGCATAATTATTGTCAACCCCCTGTATTTCTGAAGGGATGGCCCCTTTCATATCACGGGGGACTTTCCATGGAATATTACAGAAAGCCTACGAAATACGTGAAATCACGTGGGACCTGGTTGGGTCTTCAGTTCCAGCTTGGTCGTCAGCAGAGAAGATATGTCTGCTTTAGCTGGGCTCACTGTACACGGCGTTGTGTTAGTTAGAGAAATATGTTTAGTTAAGTAAATAAAGGTTTAAATAGATAATAGGTTTTGTGGTTGATGAATGTCTTTGGCAACAAGACTGACCTAGAAGAAGAAATGAATCAAGGACGACCAACCAGCAAGAACAGAGAAATAGAGAAGAACGTAAGATACCAAAGATGAGCAGAAGAATAATAGAAGTAAAGAAATGGTATACAACATGAGTGTGTGTGGTGGGGGCAGCATTCTTTCAATTATGCATGCGAATTAAACAAAAGGCAAGTCTCCTGTTTAACGATTTTATTAAAACATCTTTTTAAGATTTCTGGTCAACTTTTTTTTATATTTCGATGGAATTCGTGTAATTACTCGGGATATGAACTTCGGTGGACTAATCCACGAATTCCGTCCAAATATTAAAAGAAGTTGGCCAGAAAGCTTGAAAAGATCACCAATAAATCGTTAGACAGGAGACCTGCCTTTTATTTAATTCCATATATATATATATAATATATAATATAATATATATATATATATAATTAAGGGGTTGATAAATACACACACACATACATATATATATATATATATATATATATATATATATATATATATATATATATATTATAATGAATAGTGAATGAAAAAATGAGAAAAGTATTTGCATGGAAAGGTGCTCAATGCTAATAAAACAGAGCAGATTTATAATTAATGGTGATATTATGATTTCACACTCATAACTTAAAGTTTCTGGTAGTCCAATCATCAGATAAGAAGTGGTTGAGATGTCAAAAACCGTCCTAGTACTGGTTTTTGACATCTCAACCACTTCTCATCTGATGATTGGATTACAGAAACTTTAAGTTATGAGTGTGAATCATAATATCACCATTAATTATATATATAATATATATATATATATATATATATATATATATATATATATATATATATGAAAGATAAATGGATATGAATCCGACAATATGTGTAGAAAGTTTGCAGAAAAAACAAGATGTTAAAAGTTTTGCTGCAAACTCTTTGAGCTTTTTTAATTTATAAAATGCTTATAATTTTTAAAATAAAATTTATTTCATTTTGAAAATTCCGGTCCTGATCGAGAGCTTCTGTGCCTCGTGATTAATGATATATTTATTTCGTTTTTCCCGTATACAATGTTGCTTTGATGAAGACATATTCATATGGTCGAAACACACACACACACACACACACACACACACACACACATATATATATATATATATATATATATATATATGAATTTAAACAGAAAGTTAAAGTGTATACACAGACGTAAATTTATAAATGAAAAATAAATGAAAACAGTATTTTAAGTAGAAATTTTATGTATATTTTATTCTTAATGAGAAAATTATTCCATCTATTCAAAATAAAATGTAGTTATTAACGTTCCAAAATCGAAATATGTACGCAAGTCTGGCATTCATTATCGTCTATTTGAAATTCTGTTTTCAAGAATTTCAATGCAAGTCATTGTAATACACAAAATAGCACTATTCTGTCAGTAATTCCACATTATCGGGTGGAGCATTAGAATGCACCGACTGCACCTCTGCTAAGGGGTAAGACTCCCCCAATAGGGCCACCTGTTAGCCGTGGGTGGTGACCCGTGATGCCTAAGGATGGAACCCTGGTTGCTGAGAAGTCCATGAAATGCAAAACTCAACTTAGGCCCTTACTTAGGCTAGACGGGGGGTCAGAGAAGCCCCCATCAAACAATCGGCTGGTCACGCCAAGCCCTAGCGCCTATATGATTGCCCTAACCCTATTGCCCTTATGGCAAGCCCCAACCCCTTTTTATCATATGGGTGCTAGAAGGCGGTGGCTGCGGGTCTATATATCCTGGGAATGACGTTAAACTCTATCTGATGGCGAGGTTCCAGTTTTGGAGGTTTGGGGAATGTGGAGCACCCCTTCATCACCATTACTCCCTGGTCCACTCTGACCCGGAGTGGTAGTACCTGTTAGGGTTCCATCTATGGGTTAAATAGAAAAATGTATTTATAAAAAAATTGTATTATCCATTAAGAATTGATTTATTTCAAAACTTTATCGGCATTAAATGACCCACTGAGGTTGATATGAACAAAACAAACCAAACCAATTTGATACTGATGATATTAAACTAGAACTACTTGACTCTTAGATGGTTCTCTAACTCATACTACCACTCCCGGTCAGAGTAACAGGAAGGGCATGCTCCTCACTCTCAAGAGTTTAGTATTACATTTATATTGCAAATCAAACCAGTCACTAAAATCTTTAAAACATCTTTTATATTTCATTGTTAATTATTATCCGTGTTATTTATTTTAAGTATTTATTTATTTAATATCAGGGTGTCTCATTGCGGTGTAATGTTGAGCAAGTTAGCCTCAGAGTTCCATTACAACTGAATAGTGAGTTTGATTCTCGCTGGATTTCCTATACTTGTGACATTGTATCATAAACTATCCATGGTAAATGAAATGGGTAAATTCATATCAAACTTTGTGGGTTATTCAATACCAAAATCACCCTTGTATATATATGCTAAACTCCTTTGAACGAGTTGATCAATTACTTAAGCGGAGTTTAACAGGTTTGAATTCAGAGTTTTCCTTGTCCTAGACTAGCCGCTAACCAAGGTTAAAGAGCCCAGTCAACCCTATTATTTACACAATGCTGGAGGGGTAATTATTGTATTAATACTTTTCCCATGGGTATTAACGTTATGTGAAAGGCAAACAGCGTCGTCCAGGATTTGAACTCGTCTCGCCGAGGCAATTTTCTACGACAGTAACGATTACACATTACGTATATATATATATATATATATATATATATATATATATATATATATATATATATATATATATACGTAATGTATAATCGTTACCGTCGTAGAAAATTGACTCGGTGAGACGAGTTCAAATTTAAACAAATGGAAGCGCGTGGTGAAATGGTTAAAGTCATGGGAAATGGACTCGTCGCCCCGAGTTCAAATCCTGGACGTGGTAATTGGATTTCACTTAACACTAATAACCTTGGGAAAGGTATGAATCCTACACTCCCTCCAGCTATGGGTAAATAGTATGGCAGACTGGGCTCTTTAACCATGGTTAGGCAACTGGTCTAGGAGAAGGAAAACTCTGAATTCAAA
>CM042182.1:3454859-3509859 GCA_023376005.1 Doryteuthis pealeii | reverse complement strand
TACCTGTCTTTGAAGTAATACGATCATCAGTGGAAAAATGGAGTGTACTCTTTCTCACCGGTGTTTGATCGAAGGTAAACTCAGGGGTTACCATAGAATTTTAGGATCGGTATTAAAGTTAGACCGAGCCAAAAGTTTTGCAATATTTTAATAACGTAATGTACAATATTAAATTTCATATCAGCTGGTTCATTTACTGAACATAGGAGATATCGAACACGGAACCTTGTGGTGTCTAGTCGGACTCCCTACTGACTGAGTGGTTCATTCACTAAACATTGGAGAATATGCTGATAGGCGCGTTGCCTGTCTTTGTAGTAAGACGATCATTTGTGGGGACGGAGACTTACTCTCTCTCTCTCTCTCTCTCTCTCTCTCTCTCTCTCTCTCACCGTTGTTTGATCGAAGGTAAGCTTAAGGCTTATCATACAATCTTACTATCGCTAATAAAGTAAGGAAAAATCGTTCACACAGTTGTTAGGCCGAGTCAAAAGTTTTGCATTATTTTAGTACAATTTCAAATTTCATATCAGCTGGTTCATTTACTGAACATTGGACAACATGCTCATGGGCGAGTTGCTTGTCTCTCTCGCAATATGATCATCATTGGGAAAGGTGAGTGTACCCTCTCTCACCGTTGTTTGATCGAAAGTAAGCTGAAGGGTTTACAATACAATTTTACGATCGGTATTAAAGCTAGAAAAAATCGTTCACACAGCCGTTAGACCGAGTCAAAAGTTTTGCAATAATTTAATAACGTAATGTACAATATTAAATTTCCGATCAGCTGGTTCATTTACTGTTATAGGTGATATACCCTATAGACTAATGGAATGCGCCGACGGTTACTATAAGTAACAGGGACAATTATGGCTTGTAGAGTAAGCCAATGCGAGTCAGCTCATAACTCTATTGTCGGACGTAATTCCCACTTCTCTGTACTATAATTGTCTACTCTTTTGTTAATACATTTTCCTACATTTGTTACCCGTCGTTTTGTTCTTATTTGACCCCTTAAAACCCCACAACCTTTACTGACCATTGGAGAATATACTGATGAAGGAGTTACCTGTCTGAAGTAATACGATCATCAGTGGAAAAATGGTGTGTACTCTTTCTCACCTGTGTTTGATCGGAGGTAAGCTCAGGGGTTTACAATAGAATTTTAGGGTCGGTATTAAAGTTAGGCCGAGTCAAAAGTTTTGAAATATTTTAGTACAATTTCATATCAGTTGGTTTGCTGTACATACCGCTGGGGGAGCTGCCTGTCTTTGTAGTAATACAGTGGGAAAGGGGAGTGAACTCTCTATCTTTATCTCTCACTCTCCCCATCTCTCTCTCTCTCTCTCTCTCTCTCTCTCTCTCTCTCTTTCCCTCCCTCTCTCTCGACTGTGTTTGATCAAAGATAAGCTCAAGGCTTTACCATTGAATTTTAAGATCGCTTTTAAAGTTAGGAAAAATCGTTCACAGACTTGTTAAACCGAGTCAAAAGTTTTGCAATGTTTTAGTAATGTGGTGTACAATTTCTCCCAAGCGGGATTATATGGCACTAAAATGCCATGAAAAATGGATAAAGTTAAACCTTTTTACTTTTAATTTGTTCAAAGGAGAAAAAAATCAGTTTCTTCAAATTAAAAAAGAAAGCGAATGATAGACATGTCAAAACCCCTGATTTGACCAGAGAGATTTATATCTTCAGTCCAATGCTCTTCTAGTTAGGCTAATATGGCACTAGAATGCCATGAAAAATGTGTTACATATTTGTAGATCCCTAATGCTTTTATAAGGTATTGTAGAAATCATAATGGCGATTAGTATAGCTGATGGCCTTGAGGGTGAGTGACAGCGCTTGACCTCGATCTCACTTTGCGTTCTGGGGAGAATCGTGAGAACCGGAGACCCCATAGAAGGCCCTCTTCCGGTTTAAGGATACTAAGTAAGTAAGAGTCAGTTAGAAGTTAGAAGCCGAGCTAGCAACATGTAAGCCTCATCTGCGCAGATTGTCTGGGTTGGGAATTTGGAATAAAGTAACCTCAACATAAATCGAAGTCTTGTGTTTATTACTAAAAACTAACAATGACACAAGGCTTCTGATAAGGAATGATCCTCAACAGAAATCAGACCCGGAATCCTCAAAAGAAGACCAGACGAGACCTTAGAAAATATATCAGACCAAGATAGATGATAGATGATCAAAAGCAAAGCCGACCAGAAGAAGATACGACCAGAGTAAGAAGTAAGAAAGGTATATAACGTTATATGATTTGGTATCGTGAAAAGACCAGTATATAACATATACCTATTTAGTGCCGGTAAAGAAGGCGCTATGCAACAAATGGATAAATCTAAACCTTTTTACTTTGAATTTGGTCAAAAGAAGGTAATTTGAATATTTGATAAAAATATCCCAGTTCTTTCAAAGTAAACTCAAAAAAAATGATATACATGCCAATACCTGGGATTGAAACAGTGACATTTATTCCTTCGTCTAAAGCTTTCTCAGATAGTTTAATAAGGCTCTGTGATACAATGATAACAAGATAGATTTAAACCTTTTTACATTTAATTTGGTCAAACGAAGGTAAGATGAACAATTTGATAAAAAAAAAAAAAAAAAAAAAACACCAACTGAATGATAGTGTAAGGATTAAAGTTAATTGAAGATAAAACTCCGACAAGATAGACAAAACATTTAATAGGTATACAGCACATGGATTAACAGGGTACATAATACATAGAGGAGGTGTACAAACATACATACATTAAAAGGGAAAACATAAAGCACAGACATGGACTAAGAATAGTCCATGCTGTATAAATCACTTACAGTGATTAACCGGCGTTGTGGACCGAAGCCCAACAGGAGGGGGTAGACCAGAGTCTAACCCATGTGTCTCGTAGGTTGAGAGAGAGAGAGCTGATTCAAACCAGCCGCTTAAATATCAAAAGCCCCAGCGCGAACCAGCGAACTAAACGGGCAGACAACTCCGCAGGCGAATACGAAACTAACGCTTACAATAGACATGCCAAAACCTGGGATTGAAACAGGGACATTTATATGTTCTGTCGAACGGTCAACCAAATCAACAGCATGTACAGTAATTAACCAGAGTCCTTTGTTTATCAAAATGAGTTGATTTGGTATTAAATGACTGGAAAAGGGTTGATATGCCGTAAAAGCGAACAGCCACTCAACCACAGTTCAGTAGGTTAGGGTTAGGGTTACCTTGGAATTGGGCCTTATGTTACCAAAATATTGAAAAAAATTTGAGTCTGCTCAGTATATATATTTACCAACCCCTCCGCACGAGCAGGATGTGACACAAGGTCAATTTCTTAATCGGAGTTCAACAGGTTTGAATTCAGAGATTTCCTTCTCCTAGACCGGTTGCCTAACCAAGGTTAAAGAGCCCGGTCTGCCCTACTATTTACCCATAGCTGTAGGGAGAGTAGGATTCATACCTTTCCCAAGGGTATTAGCGCTAAGTGAAAATGCAGTTACCGCGTCCAGGATTTGAACTCGTGGCGACGAGTCCATTTCCCATGAGTCTGCTCAGTATAATACAAACCACGGATAAAAATATATCAAGATTTTAAAAAATATATTTCATGTATAAAGAAATTCACCTTATGTTAAAACTTTACTTTCTTATAAAACAATTTTTTGCGTAATTTATGAGGAAGTGCGTCCCGGTCTCCTGCCTCAAAAATTGCTGCCCGGTGACTGTTAAAATAACGACCCCGGCTATGGTGTTACTTGAAAGAAAACAACCAGCTTAGGGCGTTAAATGTATTTTAAGGGGGGGTCTCTTTTTTGTCGTAATTCTTATTTATTTATCAAACAAAGTAAATAAAAAATGAACAAATTGAGGTATATAGATAGATAGATAGATCGATATCCATCTTCATATCTAAACAAGAATTACGACAAATTAAACATTAAACAAGAATTACGACAAATTACAATAAATAAACAAGAATAACGACAAATTTCTATAAATAAATAAGAATCATGACAAATTACGATAAATAAATAAGAATTACGACAAAAAAGAGACCCCCCCCCAAATACATTTAGCGCCATAAGTTGGTTGTTTTCTTTCAAGTAACACCATAGCTGTGGTCGTTATTTTAATAGTCACCGGGCAGCATTTTTGAGGCAGGAGACCGGGACGCACTTCCTCATAAATTATCATTTTTTTTGTCTCATTTCTTCAAATCATGCACTGCAGATAATTCTATAAGAAGTAAATACCATTAAGAAATAAATAATTGATATAATTGCAGTGGTTAACAAAGTACTTACAAGGCAATTTCTCTTTGCTTCTTTAATCTCTCAGTTCAATTCCTACACAAGGTAATTTTGAGTCTAACCAATATATATATATATATATATATATATATATATATATATATATATATATATATTGGTTAGGAGGTTGATTTAGAAGGCTATCACAATGCAGGTGTAAAGAAAAAGATAATAATACGGTAACAATGATGTGTGTTACAATGTATTTAATTCTTGAATTTTCGAGATAAAATCTCTTTT
Organism: Doryteuthis pealeii; assembly: GCA_023376005.1. Classification (NCBI taxonomy): domain Eukaryota; kingdom Metazoa; phylum Mollusca; class Cephalopoda; order Myopsida; family Loliginidae; genus Doryteuthis; species Doryteuthis pealeii. Next base: position 3,505,307 of record CM042182.1, on the reverse strand, counting down.
TGAAAAAGAGATATTATCTCGAAAATTCAAGAATTAAATACATTGTAACACACAACATCATTGTTACCGTATTATTATCTTTTTCTTTACACCTGCATTGTGATAGCCTTCTAAATCAACCTCCTAACCAATATATACACAATCCTTCAAGAAAATTATAAAACTCTCTTGTATATATATTTTTATCATTTTTTAAATCTTTTTAAAATGTTTTTTTTTTAGCATTTTTAAAAAGTCTTATATATTAAAGTCCATCTTTTTGGTTCTGCCATTTTAGCAGATAATTCCAAAAAGATTATTTTGAAACATTGAGTTTTTCTTGGCAAGACGTGTCGACTGCAAAAGACGAGGTCAATCGTATATCACTGGCACTGCCTGATGCAAAGAAAAAAAGAAGGATTGGTTAATTGAAAGAAACCCCAAAACCAACCAATTACAGGGATACTTGGTTTCATGCCTATTTCATGCCACTATTGATCCAAAATTAATTTAAAAACCAATGCATTTCTATCTCGGCTCTGGCTTACACTTAAAAAAGATAAATCTAAACAATTTTTCTTTTGATTTCGCTGATATAAGTTAAGTCGAAAAAATTTATAAAAAATCACATTTCATTGAAAGTACACACAAAACGCATTACAGACATGCCGAATCGCAGGATTGAACCAGGGACCATTAGATCTTCAGTCCAAAACTGTACTATTTCGGCTTTGACGTTTAACGAAAAACAAAACGATCAATTTAAACGTTTTCCCATTTATTTTTTGTCGAACGAAGAGAAGTTGGAAAAGTTTGGACAAATAATCCAGATTTAATTCAGAGTGTACACATAATGAATGACACATTTCGTAACCGGGGATTGAACCCGGGAATTTCACGCAGTCTGTCTAACACACTCCCAATTGAGACATTTCTTCTCTGATTGACCATTAAAAATGGATGAAGCTAAGTCTATTTACTTTTATTTGGAAGATTTGGGTCACAATTCCAGATTTTATTCAAAGTACACAAAGGGGCCGGGTTAGCTCAGTCAGTAGAGCGTTCGGCTAGAAACCACAAGGCTCCTAGTTCGATACCGGTCTTCGCCAACTCAGCGTATGAGTAGCACAGGCGCTCCACCTCAGACGGTAAAATAATCTCCTTGGTCTAGCGCAAGTGAAAAGGGGATAGACTCCCTCGCTGATTGGATGATACCGACTTTAGGCTGCTCCGACGGCTTTATTTTACTTACTTACTTTACCCACAAAACGAATAATAGACATTCCGAAACAAGGGATTGAACCAGGTTCGTTAAGGCCTAACGGTTTCCCAACTGAACTATTTTATAGTAAAAATAAACAACAAAAAAAAAAACACTCAATATGAGTCTAGGTAAGAAATCATACATAAGTAAATAGGTAGATATTCTAGGGAAAACAAGACATTAGGTTTATAAGTTCCCAAAATTCACACTCAATTATCCAATTGGACACATGGCCTAGTGGATAAAGGAGTTAGGTTAAGACAGTTCTAAGTATAGTTATCTCTAGTCTGTAGGTTCAATCCTGGTCAGGGGCAGCAGTAACACAGAATAATAATAGTTAACACAGCTTAACACCTGTATGGTTAGCGGAATGAGAACAGGATACTCCCGTGGACTGAATAAAGGGTTAAATTCAAAGTTCCGTGATGGCTCCCGATTACGACAAGAAATACCTAAATATATTCTAGCTAAAACATGACAGGTTTATAAGTTCCCCAAAATTCACACTGGATTGTCCAAAAGGAGTTAGGTTAAGACAGTTCTAAGTGACAATTATCTCTAGACTGCAGGTTCAAGCCTGGTCAGGGGTAGCAGTAACATAGAATCATAATAGTTAACCCCAGCTATGATTAGCGGAATGAGAACAGGATACCCCCCGTGGACTGAATAAAGGGTTAGATTCAAAGTTCCGTGATGGCTCCCGATTACGACAAGAAATACCTGAAGAAGGTCGGAGGGAACATGGGCCGAAACGTTGTACAGATAACAATGAAGATTAGGACAACAGTCCAAATAATACTAATTAGCTATTTCACCCTTGATTTATTGTTAAACATGGATAAATCTAAACCTTTTTACTTTTATTTTGGTCGAACAAAGTGGAGTTAGGAAATTCGGATTTCATTCAAAGTTAACACAAAACGAATGATGGACATGCCGAAACCCTGGATTGAAACGCGGACGTTTAGATATGTTACATAATTGTTAGAATCCCAACACTTATTTACAGTAGTGTAGAAACAAAAATGGCTGTTTTAAGTTGCAGCTGGCGGCCTTGAAGGATTGAGTGACAAGGCTTGACCTCATCCTGATCCTTCCGGTGGATACCGTGAGAATTGGTGGAGAAGGCCCTCTTCCGGTTTAGATTAGAAAGAGAGTTTAGTCAGTATCGGCCAAGCCACGAAAGTGGTAAGACCTGTTAAGCGCACTGCCGACTCAATCTACGCAGGTAGTCTGGTGGGGATTTCGGGCAAATCGAAGGGTTATTATCTAAAAACTACCAATGATACAGGCTTCTGATAAAGAGAAATCCCCAATGGAAGACCAGACACAAAGCCAAGACGAAGTCCAGACGCTAGAAGAAGAACGTAAGATACCAGAGATGAGCAGAAGAATAATAGAAGTAACGAAAGAGAGTATACAACAGATACTATGTCTAACACTCTTCCAACTGAGCTTTTTCTCTCTGACTCATGGATAAAATGATGATTTTTACTTTTAATTTTGGTCGAACGATGGTAAGTTGGAAAATTTGAGATGGTTAACGATTGACATTCCTCTTGACGGCCTTCAAGACCTTGAAGCGCTGGAGATTTAAATGAGAAAGGATACGAAACTATATGCAAGGACTGAATGGAGGCGCGTGGTTAATGGTTAGATTTGTAGGAAATGGACTCGTCGACCCGAGTTCAATTCCTGGACGAAGCTGTTTGCATTTCACATGGCCCCTTGGGAAAGTTATGAATCCAATTCTCCCTCCAGCTATGGTTAAATTACAGTGTAAAAAGTCGACGGGGCGGCCTAAAGTCGGTATCAGCCAGTCAGCGAGGGAGTCTATCCCCCTTTTCAATAGACTTTTCAATAGACCAAGAAGATTTTTTTAGCATCTGAGGCGGAGCGCCAAACCTACTATCAGCTCCTTACTTTACCGCACAGATCCCTGTGCTACTCATATGCTGAGTTGGCGAGGACCGGTATCGAAATAGGAACCGTGTGGTTTCTAGCCGAACGCTCTACCGACTGAGCTAACCCGGGCAGTGTAGACTGGGTTATTTAGCCATGGCTGGGTAACCGGTCTAGGAGAAGGAAAACGCAATGTACCTTTTCCTTTCCTGTATCAGACTAGAAGCTGTCATAGGATTAGGCAAGGATCTTGCAATGGTTGGTGCCACGAACGCAGTGTATCTTTTCATTTTCTCTATCAGACGAGAAGATATCATAGAAGTTTGTTAACCTTCATAAACAGAAAGGAAGATATTAAAATGTTTGCCATGACATTATGTAAAGTCGTCTTCCGCTTAGGAACACCTAAAAGAGTCTTTACTGATAACTGGTATTTTTCAAACTATATTTTCATCAAAGACCCGCAAAGAAATGTATCAAAGAGGAATGTACAGACAGAAGTCAAAGTGAAACTCGAATTTATTTTAAGTGAGAGATCATTTTTGAAGCAAAGAAATTTTTATATCATTTTTCCATACATTAAAAAAATGAAAAAAATTGTTTGTTTATGTTTATGACTTTGAATGCCTGGAGACTTCAAATATTGCCGGTGTGTTTGCGGTTTGGGACCCAAAGAATTAAAGAGAAATTTTGTAGAAAGCGATCAAAGATCTTCGGAAATTAATTGGAATCTTGAAAAGTATGACATAGAGTCACCCAGACTTTGCTACCCGTTTTTCATTGAAGTGGTAGGAATCATTTCTACCGAATTTCTGCGTCTGAGGTCGACAATTAATGGCTTATTACAAGACGCCACGGTTCAAATACATCGATGAAAAATGTAGAGATTCAATTCGAGGAAATTAAATGTTTTTTTGACAACTTCTGAGGAATAGTTCAGTTTCGTCTAGAATCATTTTCCAGGAATGTTCATTTCTTTGATTCACCAACGTGTATTTTTTTATTTGCTTCTTTTGATTTCATTACATAATTTTTTCTTATACAATCTTTTTTTTTCTTAATATCTTTATTTATCTATGTATTTCTTAGATGAAATGGTTCTATGTTTTTATCTATCTATCTATCTATTTATCTATCTATCTCAATCTGTTTGTATGTATGTATGTATGTATGTTTGTATGTATGTATGTATCTATCTATCTATCTATCTATCTCAGTCTGTCTCTATCTATCTATCTATCTATCTATCTCAGTCTGTTTGTCTCTATCTATCTACCTCTATCTATCTCAATCTGTCGTATGTATGTATGTATGTATCTATCTATCTGTCATCTATCTATCTATCTCAGTCTGTTTGTATCTATCTATCTATCTATCTATCTATCTATCTATCTCAGTCTGTTTGTCTCTATCTATCTATCTATCTATCTATCTATCTATCATCTCAGTCTGTTTGTCTCTATCTATCTATCTCAATTTGTTGTGTACCTATCAATCTATCTATCTATCTCAGTCTGTTTGTCTCTATCTATCTATCTATCTATATATCTATATCTATCTATATCTATATATATATATATATATATATATATATATATATATATATATATCAATCTGTTGTATCTATCTATCTATCTATCTATCTATCTATCTCAGTCTGTTTGTCTCTATCTATCTATCTATCTCAATTGTTTGTGTACCTATCAATCTATCTATCTATCTCAGTCTGTTTGTCTCTATCTATCTATCTATCTATCTCAGTCTGTTTGTCTCTATCTATCTATCTATCTATCTATCTATCTATCTATCTATCTATCTATCTATCTATCTATCTATCTATCTATCTCAGTCTGTTTGTATCTATCTATCTATCTATCTATCTATCTCAGTCTGTTTGTCTCTATCTATCTATCTATCCATCTCAGTCTGTTTGTCTCTATCTATCTATCTCAATTTGTTTGTGTACCTATCAATCTATCTATCTATCTCAGTCTGTTTGTCTCTATCTATCTATCTATCTATCTATCTATATATCTATATCTATATCTATATCATATATATATATATATATATATATATATATATATATATATATATATATATATATCAATCTGTTTGTATCTATCTATCTATCTATCTATCTATCTCAGTCTGTTTGTCTCTATCTATCTATCTATCTCAATTTGTTTGTGTACCTATCACTCTATCTATCTATCTCAGTCTGTTTGTCTCTATCTATCTATCTATCTATCTCAGTCTGTTTGTCTCTATCTATCTATCTATCTATCTATCTCAGTCTGTTTGTATCTATCTATCTATCTATCTATCTATCTATCTATTATATATATATATATATATATATATATATATATATATATCAATCTGTTTGTCTCTGTCTATCTATCTATCTCCATCTGTTTGTCTCTATCTATCTATCTATCTGAATTTGTTTGTGTACCTATCTATCTATGTATCTCTCTATATCAGTCTGTTTGTATCTATATCTATCTATCTATCTATCTCAATCTGTTTGTGTATCTATCTATCTCAGTCTGTTTGTATCTCTTCTATCTATCTATTAGCTATCTAGCTATCTATCAAACCAACAATAACCATTTATGGTACTTGTCCTGATGTTGTTGAGTCTTTTACATACTTTGGAAGTACACTAACTTGTGATGGATCTTTGGATGCTGAGATTAACCGGCGCATCCAGAAGGCATTAGTTGGGTTATCATTTACGCAACAGCAGGTACTGTAAGAAAAAACAAATATCCAAATGACATGATTCGGCTTTAAATGACCCGAAATTGGTTGATGTGCCGTAAAACAAAATAACCAATTGTTCAGTATAGTAGTAAATTCAAACTATTATATATTTACAAACTGAGAAATGTAAATTGCTGATCACTGTAGTTTGTTCTACAGGTATTTAAATTACAAAGGTGGTCGCCAATGTATATATATATATATATATATATATATATATATATGTATATATAGTATAGGTGAAAGGATATGAAAACACACAAAGCTGTTAAAATGAAAATGTTTTATATCATATTCATAGCTAATATTGAAAAATATTTAGATTTATAAAAACCATCATCAGAGCTTGTTTTTGAACATCAATGCTTTCGTTTTGAATTTGAATTATTTTCAGCTTCTCTCTCGATGAGTCCGGATTAAAAACAAGCTCTGATGATGATTTTTATAAATCGAAATATTGTTCAATATTGGCTATGAATATGATATAAAATATTTTCATTTTAACAGGATTGTGTGTTTTCATATCCTTTTATCTATACTTATAACGTCGGATTCATTTCCTTACTCTTAACCACTAGCCCACGCGCCTCCACCAATTCTTTCCTATCGACTGTGCCATAAAAGTGTGGAATGGTCCAACACAAGCCTTCACCACTATAAACAAATCACTGTGTGGGTGTTCATTGTGTGTGTGAACCCTCATGCGTCGAAAGTCGACGAGAGAGTCCATTTATATATACACACACACATATATATAATATATATATATATACAAACTAAATATATATAATATATTATATATACGAACTAAATATATAATATATAAACGCCAGACATGTAGTAACTCGCAATAGAGTGCTAAAACCTCGAGGTAGAGGGTTCGCGTAATGGTTCCGTCTTCTTTTAAGTCTCAGTGTATTTGGCTCTCATCCCACTTGTCACTCTTTTAATTAATTTTCTTTCTTTCTTTCTTTCCAATAATTTTATTCCGTTCTTTTTTCTCTCTCTCTTCACCATCTCTCTCACTGACACACACACACACACTGGCCATAGGTAGTTGTCGTGTCTAGCCACACAGAAGAGGCGTGAAACGCTGAAACACGGTTTCTGTGGATGACTTATATATATATATATATATATATATATATATATATATACTAGCAAATATATGCACCCTCCGGGTGCAAGTATTTAAGTTTTTAATATAATAAGATAACATATTAAATTAGAAAGGCTAATGAAACTGAATAACAATGTAGATAAAAAGATTTGGAACAGAGGGGGGATGATTGAAAAATAGAACAACTTTGAAACAAAGTCTTCCATCATTTTCCGTTACTCCCGTCTTTCATTGGTAAATTTTCCTAATTTAACTGTTTAGTTAAAATAGGAAGTAAAGAATAATATTAGTTATTTCTTCTTGTTAAGGGATTTCTTTCCAGGTTTATCCACGAGAACTTTGCTCACATTCATTAAGATAAAACCAAACAATTAGAAATCAATAATACTAAGCATGCATTTATTAAAATCAAATTTTTAAGATCAATATGCAAATTAGCCTTCCCATTCATACTGTAAACCGCTATTTTGTTGTATATATAAATATAATTGCATGTTATTAGTATGTAGATATGGTCAACAGTGTAAGTAATGTAAACCAATTTTATTAATAATTGAGGTATAAATAAAAATAAAATCATGGAGAATGTGATGTAAATAACAAAAGAAATTGTGACTTGTATAGTAATATAGTTTCGGTTACAGACAGAAAAACCTACAATCTCCATTATAATAAGATATATATATAAAATTTTTACTTGAAGGCACTTACAACGCATGTATCGCATAAAATTCGATACTTTTTCTTATAGAAAATGAAATTGACAAGTGTAATCCCGGCAAAGGATCGCTCGGTGTGTAGAATGTCGTACAGACTGTTTCGACTTTATTAAGTCTCATATATATATATAAGCAAGTATTGTTAAAGACCACGGAATATTTCTTTTTCATGATCTTTATCTGAAGTTTTTCTAGTTGTCTAAATATTCCGAAACTAGCTGCCAAAATACACAACCTACACACACATATATATATATATATATATATATATATATATATATAGCGCTTATTCTCCCAAAATTATCGGCAAAAAGCCATTCAAAACAAACCGTGTTTACAACTTATCATATCGTCGTGTAATAAAAAGTCACTAGAAGTGGAATGTTAACCTACTCTAAACAAATCATAAAATCTAAGAAGTCCGTTTAGTGTTGGGGTTATGAGATCGGCCTGTCAGCTTGGCAGTCCGGTTTCAAATCACGCACAGGGCGGTCTTCCGATCTATAGCTCTGCTGATGATGAGGCCTAATAGGCCGAAATGTACATACAGAGATTGATTTTTCTCGATTTGTTTAGCCATACATTTAATAGGTATTCCCGCCTAATTCATTATTAATTTTCAAAAAATTAGTATGACTCCAATTAAGCGCTTATTCTCCCATATTATATATATATATATATTATATATATATATATATATATATATATAGCTATTTTCAGCCGAGAATATTTGGGAGAATATGTGCTTAATTGAAGTCAGACTTAATTTTTTGAAAGTTAATTCATTAATGATTAATTAGGCGGGATTTAACTACTTAAATGTAAGGCTAAACTTTTTCTCGATTTGTTTAGCCTTACATTTAAGTAGTAGATTTTTCTCGATTTGTTTAGCCTTACATTTAAGTAGTTAAATCCCGCTTAATTAATCATTAATGAATTAACTTTCAAAAAATTAGGTCTGACTTCAATTAAGCACATATTCTCCCAAATATATATACATATATATATATACAGTTACTACGAGATTACCCGTTCAATAACCTGCTAAACTTCGCTTAAAATGTGTCCTTGTGTTACAGGATCCTCTTGTGAAAAATACAAATAACCCACAAAGGTTGATAGGCCATTAAACAAAGAAACGAAAACATTTTCAGACAAACATCGATTACATAAATAAATTTTAGTGGTTGCTGATTTTTTTTGTTAAAAATCTTCTGCTAAATGAGTACCAGCGTTCGTAGGCAGGGAGAATCTTTAGGTCTTGGACGATATTTGAAATGTGACGCAACATTCCATTAACCTTTTCAGACCATCTCCAATTAGGTAATTAAATTTTAGCGGTTCCTGTTTTTTTGGTTAGGAATATAATCTGCTAAAAGAGTACCAAATTTCTTAGGAAGGAAGAATCTTCAGGTCTTGGACGATATTTAAAATGTGACTCAACATTCCATTAAGATTTTCAGACCAACATCGATTACGTAATTAAATTTTAGCGGTTCCTGTTTTTTTGGAGGTGTTAGGAATATCATCTGCTAAAAGAGTACCAAATTTCTTAGAAAGGAAGAATCTTTGGGTCTTGGACGATATTTGAAATGTGACGCAACATTCCATTAACCTTTTCAGACCATCTCCAAATAGGTAATTAAATTTTAGCGGTTCCTGTTTTTTTGGTTAGGAATATCATCTGCTAAAAGTGTACCAAATTTCTTAGGAAGGAAGTATCTTCAGGTCTTGGACGATATTTAAAATGTGACTCAACATTCCATTAAGATTTTCAGACCAACATCGATTACGTAATTAAATTTTAGCGGTTCCTGTTTTTTTGGAGGTGTTAGGAATATCATCTTCTAAAAGAGTACCAAAATTTCTTAGAAAGGAAGAATCTTTGGGTCTTGGACGATATTTGAAATATGACGCAACATTTCATTAACCTTTGCAGACCAACATCGATTACGTAATTAAATTTTAGCGGTTCCTGTTTTTGTTGGTTAGGAATATCATCTAAAAGAGTACCAAATTTCTTAGAAAGGAAGAATCTTTGAGTCTTGGACGATATTTGAAATGTGACGCAATATTCCATTAACCTTTTCAGACCATCTCCAATTAGGTAATTAAATTTTAGCGGTTCCTGTTTTTTTGGTTAGGAATATCGTCTGCTAAATGAGTACCAAATTTCTTAGAAAGGAAGAATCTTCAGGTCTTGGACGATATTTGAAATATGACGCAACATTCCATTAACACATTCAGACCAACATCGATTACGTAATCAAATTTTTTTGTGTGTGTTTTTGGTTAGGAATATCATCTGCTAAAAGAGTACCAAATTTCTTAGAAAGGAAGAATCTTCAGGTCTTGGACGATATTTGAAATATGACGCAACATTCCATTAACACAGTCAGACCAACATCGATTACGTAATCAAATTTTTTTTTGTGTGTTTTTGGTTAGGAATATCATCTGCTAAAAGAGTACCAAATTTCTTAGAAAGGAAAAATCTTCAGGTCTTGGACGATATTTGAAATGTGACGCAACATTCCATTAACACATTCAGACCAACATCGATTACGTAATCAAATTTTTTTTTGTGTGTTTTTGGTTAGGAATATCATCTGCTAAAAGAGTACCAAATTTCTTAGAAAGGAAGAATCTTCAGGTCTTGGACGATATTTGAAATGTGACGCAACATTCCATTAACCTTTTCAGACAAACATCGATTACGTAAATAAATTTTAGCGGTTCCTGTTTTTTTGGTTAGGAATATCATCTGCAAAAAAGGTACAAAACTTCTTAGGAAGGAAGAATCTTTGGGTCTTGGACGATATTTGAAATGTGACGCAATATTCCATTAACCTTTTCAGACCAACATATTTTGCGTAATTACATTGTAGCGGTTCCTTTTTTTTTGGTTAGGAATATCATCTGCTAAAAGAGTACCAAATTTTCTTAGAAAGGAAGAATCTTTGGGTCTTGGACGATATTTGAAATGTGACGCAATATTCCATTAACCTTTTCAGACCAAACATCTTTTGCGTAATTACATTGTAGCGGTTCCTGTTTTTTTTTGGTTAGGAATATCATCTGCTAAAAGAGTACCAAATTTCTTAAGAAGGAAGAATCTTCAGGTCTTGGACGTTATTTGAAATATTACGCAACATTATTAAATTTCAGCTATTCCCGTTTTTTGGTTAGGAATATCTTCTTCAAAAAGCCTACCAAATTTCTTAAGAAGGAACAATCCTAAGGTCTTGGACGATATTTGAAATGTGACGCAACATTCCATTAACATCTGCAGCTTATCACATCGAATTTTCCCTGAAAGTCGTAATTTTCCACGGAACCAAAGTCGATGTTCTTGGAAATTTATTCCGCTTTTGACCCAGTTGAATAAATCAGTATTCCGAGTTGTGGCTAACATTACTTCGTAACTTTCTTCATTGGCAATAGATTAAGAATTCGGGCTTTCGTGAGATATCGAGAAAAATCCCAAGAGAAGGCGACGACGTGTTATCTTGCAAGCGAAGCTCAGTCAGTTGAAGTCTTCCATTGGAAGGAAAGAATTATTTCTTAGAAATCATAAAGAAAAATATTTTTCAGTACGTTTTATTTTGTATTAAGCTGGAAAAGAATGACATACCATTTTTTAAAGTCGTTTCATAATCACAAACTCACGCACACGCGCATACATGTACATAAATACGCCAAAACATAGCGATGTGTGTATTAAAACAGTTAAAATCCCCTTCCCATTCTGTAAGTGAAGACAGCTTAATGGTTAAGGTGCCGGACTGACACCCAACCGACAGGAGTTCAATTCCGTCTGTAGGTAGCATACAAAATGTCTAGCCACACTGGAGAGACTTGATAAGTCGAAACACGTGTCTGTGGATGACCCTATATATGCTCCCCATCCCCTAGGGTGGAGCCTATATATGCTCCCCATCCCCTAGGGTTGAGCACTCTGGGGGGATCTCGCTGACGGCCGCCAACTCAAGCGTAAACGCAACGCTCTTCTCTGAATGAAGCACTCTGTGACGGCCTTTACACACAAAGTGATGTGTGTATTAAAACAGATAAAATCCCCTCCCGTTCTGTAAGTGAAGACAGCCTAATGGTTAAGTGCCGGACTGACACCCAACCGACCGGAGTTCAATTCCGGCTGTAGGTAGCTTACAAAATGTCTAGCCACACTGAAGAGACTTGATAAATCGAAACACGTGTCTGTGGATGACCCTATATATATATATATATATATATATATATAATATATATATATATTTGTGTGTGTGTTTGTGAAGAAAAAAATGGAAGTGAATCTGACAGTATGTAATATTGTAAAAATTGAAAAAAAAACTCAAGTTTCATAAACAAATAATGTTTATTACGCCTATGCTGCAGTGTTTCGGTTTGTTTAGATACACCTTCATTAGGGCTTTCGTTGGTTTATATTGGCATTTCAGTCTCGGAATACTATAATAAAGTTTTTGTGCTCCTGAAGTTACAGCGTCTCTTGTGACTGTGAAATCCAATGTTTGAAAAACATTCTCGACCACAGATGTCGAATTTGAAGGCTGTACCTGAAGATGTTGATCTACCGGTGCTTTGTTGACGCTGCTTTCTTCTGGGCCTCTTGGCTTCATGGTGTTGTGTCAGGGTAACTTCTGACATGAACAGTCCCCTACGGACATACTGCCGCCACTGAGGGCGGTCCTGAGCAAAATTTAAGGACAACATAAATAAATAAAAAAGGAAAAAATAAATCATTACTGAAAACAAAAATTTATGTTTTCCGTAATAATTTATTTTTTCCTTAAAACAAGGAAAGCCCTGATGAAGGTCTCTCTAATCAGACCGAAACACTGCATCGTAGGCGTAATATACATTAGTCGTTTATGAAACTTGTATTTTTTTCAATTTTTACAATATATATATATATATATATATATATATATAAACTCTTTCCCCACAAGCAGTATGTGACACAAGGTCAATTTATTAAGCAGAGTTTAACAGGTTTTGAATTAAGTTTTTTCCTTCTCCTAGACTAGTTACCTAGCCAAGATTAAAGAGCCCAGTACGACCTACTATTTAGCTGGAGGGAGAGTAGTTGGATGCATACCTTTTCCAATGGTATTAGCGCTAAGTGAAATGCAAATAGTCTCGTCTAGGATTTGAACTCTGCTCCACGAGTCTTACTATAAAACCAAAAACATCCAACTCTCTCTCTCTATCTCTCTCCCTCTCTCTCTCTATCTCTCTCTCCCTCTCTCTCTCTCTCTCTATATATATATATATATATATATATATATATGTGTGTGTGTGTGTGTGTGTGTGTATGTGTATGTGTGTGTATGTGTATGTGTGTGTGTGTGTATGTGTGTGTGTGTGTATGTGTGTTGAGGTGCGTGGTGTAATATTTACCGTCGTATGAAATAAACACCGTGAGACGAATACTAAACGAGGGTGTTTGCATTTTACATGGCGCTAATACCCTTGGGAAATGTATGAATCCCTATATTCCCCCTCCAGCTATGGTTGAATAGTAGGGCAGACTGGGCACTTTATCCTTGGATAGGGGACCAGTTTAGGAAAAGGTAAACTCTAAAATCCTACCTGTTAAACTCCGCTTGATAAATTGACCATCACGTCACTCCTAGAAGAGTCACGCGACTCCATCTCATATACAAGTTTCGGTTATGTCCTATAACGCCAACCTAAAAAAGCGGAACCACTCTGATTGACTGTTTCACTGATAAATTATTTATTTATTTATTTATTGATCTTCTAGGAGAAAAGAATATGGGGTTAGGGTTAGCGTTAGGGTTTAGGGTTAGGGTTAGATTAATGGAAACACATTAATGGAAACACAATTAACAGATAAAATTCATTCACAGGGGTTCCCCTTTTTAGGTTGGGGGGACCATATGACCTTAAGGCACCCCTTTTGCGATTTTGATTCGTGGGTACATTTTTCCATTTACACCGTTAAAAACCGGTTAATTGTTTACAGACGATTTTTAGAGTTTTTTAAAAATTATAAAACTAACCCCTAACCCTAACCCTACCCTACCCCACCCTAACCCCTAACAAACAAAAGGATTTTACGGTATAAATGAGAAAAGTGTCCCCACGAGTCGAGATCGAAGAAGGGGTGCCTTAAGAGCATATGATCTGGTTGGAGTTATAGGAAATAACCCCAGTTTCAATCCTAGCCAAACCCTCCCGCCCTCACTGAGTCCCGGTTCAGGAATATTAACCCTATTCCTTTTCAGTTGGAATTGCTGCCACAGTTGTGTGTTTCTTTCCTTTTCTTTTGCTTTGTTTCTTTTTTCTTTCTTTTTCTTTTTCTCTTTTTCTTTCTTTCCATTTCTTTTGTCATTCTTACTTTTCATTTCTTTTTTCATTCTTTTCATTTCTATTTTCATTCTTTTCATTTCTTTTTTCATTACTTTTTCATTTTTTTCTTTTCTTTTTTTTCATTCATTTCTATTCTTTTCTTTTTTTTTCGTTTTTTTTTCATTCTTTTCTTTCTTTTTTCATTCTTTTTCATTTTTTTCTTTTTCTTTTTCATTCTTTTCTTTTTTTCATTCTTTACTTTTCTTTCTTTTTTCTTTCTTTTCTTTTCTTTCATTTTTCATTCTTTTATTTTTTTTCATTCTTTTCTTTACTTTTTTCATTCTTTTCTTTCTTCTTTTTTTTTCATTTTTTCTTTTCTTTTTTTCATCCTTTATTTCTTTATTCATTCTTTTCTTTTCTTTCTTTTTTTCATCCTTTTATTTCTTTTTTTTCATTCTTTTCATTCTTTTCTTTTCTCTTTTTTTCATTCTTTTCTTTCGGGAAGAGTTTCTTCAGCGTCTTATGAACCGATTGACCCTTGTTCGACCACCGTTGGCACGGAATCCTTCTCCGTTGAGGTACTTCGAAGGACTCGTTAGAATATTTGCTACTATCACCGAGATTTGTAGCCGCGGTCAGTTCCAACGAGGCTTGTGTCCTAGGTTTCCGGGCACACCGCCGCGCCCTCAAGATCATCGCTGTATCGGTTTGGCGTAATTATAATCACTCCTCACGGGAAACTTGATACGTGTCTGTGGATTAACTTATTTATTATATAGACTCCCACTTGGTTGAGTTCTCTAAATAGGGATTTAATTGCAAATTCACCGCCTGGCGTAAAGCTAACCCTCACTTTGTTTACAAAGTTAGAGGACTCTCGTGAATTCATTTCCGCTTAGAAATGTATCAATTAAATTTTCTCCTAAGTTTGACAGCCGCAAATTGCCGTATGGGTAAGAGACTTGGCAGACGAAAATTCAATCTGGTCTCGATCCCGGCTATGGGTAGCTGTTAAAGTGTAGCCACACTGATGAGAGGTGAAACCTCGAAACACGTGTCTGTGGATTAACTTATATATATATATATAATATATATATATATATATATATATATGATCCATATATTCTCCATGTAGCTATGGGTTAAATAGTAGGGCAAACTGGGCCCTTCAGCCTTGGCTAGGTAACCAGTCTAGGCGAGGGATAACTCTGAATTCAAAATTCCTGAGGTCGGTCGTTGATTGGATTTGTGGCAACCCTTGATGCACCAATTCTTTCCTATCGACTGTGCCAGAAAGTGTGGATGGTCCAACACAAGCCTTCACCACTATAAACAAATCACTGTGTGGGTGATTATTGTGTGTGTGAACCCTCATGCGCTGAAAATCGACGAGAGAGTCCATACTATATATATATATATATATATAATATTTATTTATTTTACAAAGTTTTCACAGATCAATGTTCGAATAAAGGGAGGCAACTTCGTTGGCATTACTACAAAAAAATGCAAATTTTGAAAAAATTTATTTTTAGTAAATCCGAACTATAATAGCGTCCGCGGAACTAACCGATACAGTCCAAAATGTGACATTGAGTAAAGAACTTCAACAAACACCATGGGATCTTGCTCAACAACCTGATGGTTGCCCCTTAGCATGAAACCTGGGTCGCTGTTTATAATGAACTGTGAAAACTTTGTAAAATAAATAAATATTAGCTCTTACAATTTGTGATTGAGCACTGTATTTTCTTTGTTTCATCACAAAAAAAATGTTGTTTTTACATATACCTATATATATATATATATATATATATATATATATATATATATATATAATCATTCTTCAATTTAAGTCTGAGTAAATAATCCATACATTTCTCTAAGAAATAATTTATTTTTATTTGTATTTTTACAACTGCAAGAATTTATTCAAAAATATTTCAGTTGACCGTTTTTATCTTAAATTCAAAAGGATACAATGTTGCAATTTATAACGGAAATAGGATAGACAGCATTAGACAGAGAAAAAAAATCGAATTACTTCTCAACATAACTTTACAAAGGTAAGACATTAATTTATCTTCTCCAATATTTTATATAATAATTATATTAATTCAATGCTTCAATAGAGAGACCCATAGAATGTGAAATGGATTTTTTCTATTAATGACCTCATTCAAAAGTTATTATTATTTTTTTTTTCTTTTGGGAGAGGTCCCTCGGATAATATATTTTTCAATTATTCTATTCATTCCATTATTTTTTTTATTATATTCATTAATTAATTTTTGCTTTATTTCTTAACTACATAATATATATATATATATATATATATATATATATATATATATATATATATATATATATATATATATATATCGCATGACTTGCACGCTTTTTGGAACTACAATTCTTCTCTCTCGATGAGTCCGGATTAAAAACCAGCTCTGATGAGGATTTTTATAAATCGAAATATTGTTCAATATTAACTATGAAAATAAATGATATTAAATATTTTCATTTTAACAGCATTGTGTGTTTTCATATACTTTTATCTATATACATACCGTCGGATTAATTTCCTTACTCTTTACTCACACACACACACACACACACACACACACACACATATATATATATATAATATATGTATGTATATATATATATATATATATATATATATATATAAAAGTGTTTCACTAGTGTTTCACTGCGTCTGCTGAAGTCCCGGTTTCGATTTCTGTCGGAGGGAAATCGTTAGTATATGCCGCTGATGAGACTTAATAAAGTCGAAACAGTCTGTACGGTATTCTACACATCGAGCCATCCTTTACTGGGATTAAACTTGTCAAGTTCATTTTCTATAAGAAAAAGTATCGAATTTTATGCGATACATGCGTTGTAAGTGCCTTCAAATAAAAATTTAATATATACTTTATCAGCAACGTTTCTAAATAAACAAACATCCAAAAATCTTATTCACTTCGCCGAAGGGCATTCGGGCTGTTTGTTGTTATTATTCTCTCAATAGCGCCCCCTTACCTATTATGGTAGCGGCGCGTAGTATCGCTTGACAAGCTTAATTCCGCTAGGATGGTCAGCTGTGTACTGTGGCCGAGGCGATAAAAGTGTTTCACTAGTGTTTCACTGCGTCTGCTGAAGTCCCGGTTTCGATTTCTGTCGGAGGGAAATCGTTAGTATATGCCGCTGATGAGACTTAATAAAGTCGAAACAGTCTGTACGGTATTCTACACATCGAGCCATCCTTTACTGGGATTACACTTGTCAAGTTTATTTTCTATAAGAAAAAGTATCGAATTTTATGCGATACATGCGTTGTAAGTGCCTTCAAATAAAAATTTAATATATATATATAAGGAGTAGGGGATTGATTAAATCTGATAAAATGCGGTTGAAAATAGAGGAAAAGGTGGATAAAACAAACACATCCACTAAAGATAAATGATATTTCGCCTCTAAATTTTGTTGGTGTGTTGTTTTATCCACTTTTCCTCTATTTTGGAGGTGAAATATTTAAATTTAGCTATGTCGTATATATATGGTTGAATATATATATATATATTTATATATATATATATAGTAAAGTCGTCGGGGTGGCTTAAAGTCGGTATCAGCCAATCAGCGAGGGAGTCTATCCCCTTTTCCCTAGCGCTATACCAATGAGATTGTTTTTGCGTCCTATCATCATCTCCTTACATTGCCGCACAGATCCACGTGATACTCATACGCTGAGTTGGCGAGGGCCGGTATCGAATTAAAAAACCTCGTGGGTTCTAGCTGAACGCTCTACCGACTGAGCTAAGCCGGCCCTATATATATGATTATTAGTCAGTGTTAAAATTTAACTCATTCCCTCGCAGGGTAAAATCAATAGCAAAATCATGATGCACATCATATACCCATAACTGTGACAAACACCATTTATTAGTGCTTATAACTCATATCGCACGTCGGTCATGCGTCTTACGGATTTATCAATTTGTTTACGTCTCCACATAATACCATCGTAAACACATTGTTCGTAAAAAATATTGATTTTAAATAAGACAAAGGACGTGATATAAGCAACATTTTCCAATGCTTTTCAAAAGATATCCTTTAAAATATCCGCTTTGAAATTAAATCATCTAACTTATATTTTTGGTTTAACTTCTTGAAAATCTGAGAGAAATTTGCATCCGTTGAGATCTAATTTTTCTATTTATTTTCAACTGTGGTAGATTTCGTTGTCATAGCAATAGAATTTATTATTCGTCGTTTAAATATTGGAAAACATTTTTTATTTTTTATTTGTCTCCTTTAAATGTTGCCAATCCGAATCTGTGTATGTTAAAGTTATTTCAATTTTATAAAATTATTATTTTTATTATATTACCAATAAACAGGTCAACCCGTTCATTTCTCGACCATATATATATATATATATATATATATATATATATATATATATATATATATATATATATATATATGTTGTAAACAAGGTTTGTTTAGAATGGCTTTTTGCCGATAATTTTTGGGAGAATAAGTGCTTAATTGGAGTCGTACCTAATTTTGAAAATTAATTAATTAATAATCAATTAGGCGGGAATACCTATTAAATGTATGGCTAAACAAATCGAGAAAAATCAATCTCTGTATGTACATTTCGGCCTATTAGGCCTCATCCGCAGAGCTATAGATCGGAAGACCGCCCTGTGCGTGATTTGAAATCATATAATATATATATATATATATATATATATTTATTTATTTATTTCCGCCGTCGTTTATCGCAAAAGATTTATACACACACACACACGGAATGACTTATTGGGCCTCACCATCAGATACAGTTTAACGTCATTCCCAGGACATGTAGACCCTCAGTCACCGCATTCTACCACCCATATGACAAATTGGGGCTTGCCATAAGAGCAATAGGGTTGGGAAAATCATATAGGTGCTAGGGCTAGACGTGACCAGCCGATTGATCGGAGGGGGTCTCTCCGACCGCCCGTCTAGCCCAAGATAGGGCCTAAGTGGAGTATTGTAAGTCATGAACTGCTCATCCACCTGGGCTCTATCCTCAAACATCACGGGTCGCCACCCACGGCCAACAGGCGGTCTCATTGGGGAGACTTACCCCTCTGCAGAGGTGCAGTTGGTGCATTATAACACCCCAGCCGCCAGGGCGGTGTTAGAGGTTAAGTTTAGGGGTTAGTTTTATAATTAAAAAAAAAACTCTAAAAATCACCTGTTAACAAACAACCAGATTTTAACGGTGTAAATAAAAAATATGTCCTCATGAAACGAGATCGCAAAAGGGGTACCGGTTTAGTCCCTGATGATCCAACCATGAAGCACGTAGTAGGGGTTTCACAATACCCATAGTGCTTTGTGTGACCTAACATGTATCTGGCAACTCCTGCATTCAAACTGACGCCGAATGTATTGGTTCACCATTCCTTCGGATTGATACATAATTTTTTAGACCCTAACAATTATGTAGGGTTTGTGTAGAGATCAAAATGGATGTTAGAAATTACAGCTAGCAGTTTCTTTGAGTGGGGGTATGTCATCATATCACAATACCCATAGTGCTTTGCGTGACCTGACACGAGTAAAAGTGTAAAATAACCATAAAACTGGTTTAGACGTATTTGCACCACCCCCTATATCACCGGGGCCCATTCAGCCCATTATACATATGCACAAATATATAACGACGCAGAAGTTAATCAGTGTTCGTTGCCGACTCATTGGTCCAACAGACGTGTTGTTTCGGAGCTGGCTAGCCGGTAATTATACAGAGAAAAACGATACGACAATCTAGAGGATGGAGAAAACATTACCCGATGGACCAATAAACGCGTGAAGCAATTCGTCTGGACAGTGTCCAGTACGACTTCTGCGTCAATATGTGTTTGGACACGTCGCAGAACAAGGGGAAGGACCTGTGCATTTCACTCATGGCCAGTGTAGCGAAAGACCGTTAAGAAAGAAAGGTGATTTTCGTTGGACAGCCAAAAGCTTCGGTGAATTGATTAAATAATTAGAGAATCAATAATCGATCAGAATTTTCCAGACACGAACCTGAATACTTTTTGATGAGTATTTAGGTTAGTTTATTGGTATGTTGGTTGGTTGGTTGGTTGGATTTTACGGCATGTCAACTCTTGGGTTATTTTATGCCGACGACATAAGATAAGTATTTGTTTTATTTATTCTTGTTAGGTATTCATTTTTTTACAAACTCAATTTTTTAACATGTTTATACATATTATTATTTATATTTCAGTATGACTTGACTGTAATATCATTGACGGGAATTATTATTTAAGAAACGAAAAAATTATAGTGGGGGATTCATTTTCTATTTTATCCAAGTTATAAACTGATCCCCAATTATTTGTCCATTCTCTCTTTTTCTAAGATGAAAGCAATTGTTCAAAACATTATTGTTGGTTAGTTGTTTTGTTTTACGGCATATCAACCCTTCACGGGTCATTCAATGCCGAATCAAACCTTTTTTAATAAAGAAAATATTCATTTTACTTAGAGTTCTTGCTTTTGTTTAAGATGTCACCCAATTAAGTATTGAACGGGATCATCGTTGTTTAATTTCGGTGATCTTTTTTAATGGTTGGTTGGTTGGATTTTACGGCATGTCAACTCTTGGGTCATTTCCTGCCGAAGACATAAGATAAGTACAGGGTGAGTCAAAAAGCACGCAAATTTATATTGTTCAAAATTATTCCACGAATCATATATTAGTTAACATTACTTTTATATACAGGGTGAGTCAAAACGCACGCAAATTTATATTGTTCAAAATTATTCCACCAATCATATATTAGTTAATATTACTTTTATATATATTATAGATATATGCATGGCGTTTGTATAATTAATGTTTTTTTATACTTTACAGGTCAATATTTACATCATGCCACTTGATTTGGAAATTAGACTGGAGCTAGTAAAATTGTATAATAAGAATAAAGAAAAATGCAGCTGCAACAATGAGAGCATACCAAAAAAGATAAAAGCCATGCGAAACAATCCATTTCCTTTATCTACTCTGACACGATTGATTTACAGCATGTCAACTCTTGGGTCATTTCCTGCCGAAGACATATGATAAGTATTTGTTTTATCTATTCTTTATTTATTCAGAACTGGAACCTCACCATCAGATAGAGTTTAACGTCACTTACAGGACATGAAGACCCTCAGGCACCACCTTCTAGCACCCATATGATAAAAAGGGTTGGGGATTGCCATAAGGGCAATAGGATTGGGGCAATGACGTGACCAGCCTAATGATCGGAGTCTAGTCCGCCCGTCTAGTCCAAGTAAGGACCAAAGTGGAGTGTTGCATGTCATGGACTGCTTAACCACCTGGTTTCTATCCTTTAGCATCACGGGTCACCACCCACGGCCAAAAGGTGGCCACATTGGGGGGACAATATCAGAGTAGTGTTCAATAGTATTCAAACTGCTCTTTTCAATCTCCTTACAAGAGTTGATATTTTACTATCTCTCTTTACTTCATGACACACAGTCTGTTTGCATTTTGCATAGTGCTAATACTCTTGGGAAAGGTATGTATCCAGCTGTTTTCCCTTCAGCTATGAGTAAATAGTATAGCAGACTGGTTAGGTAACCAATCTAGGAGAAGAAAAACTGAATTCCAACCTGTTAAACTCTGCTTAAGAAATTGACCTTGTGTCACATCCTACTCATGCAGAAAGGATGGTAAATATGAGACATAACATGGAGGGTTAGGGTTATTCATTTTTATACAAACTCATTTTTTGAACATTTTTATATATATTATTATTTATATTTTTGAAGGCAATTTCAATGCGTCTATCGTATAGAATTTGATAATTATTGAAAATAAACATGACAAGCAAACCCGGCGAATAAAGTGCGCCACGTGGAACACCGAACAGCTGTGTCAACTTAAAATAAAAAAAATAATTATTGAAAATAATCATGACAAGGAAACCCGGCGAATAAAGTGCGCCACGTGGAACACCGTACAACTGTTTCAACTTAAAATTAAAAAAATAATCATTGAAAATAATCATGACAAGCAAACCCGGCGAATAAAGTGCGCCACGTGGAACACCGTACAGCTGTGTCAACTTAAAATAAAATAAAAATAATTATTGAAAATAATCATGACAAGGAAACCCGGCGAATAAAGTGCGCCACACCGTACAGCTGTGTCAACTTAAAACAAAAAAAAATAATTATTGAAAATAATCATGACAAGCAAACCCAGCGAATAAAGAGCGCCACGTGGAACACCGTACAGCTGTGTCAACTTAAAATAAAATAGAAATAAATTATTGAAAATAATCATGACAAGGAAACCCGGCGAATAAAGTGCGCCACTTGGAACACCGTACAGCTGTTTCAACTTAAAATTAAAAAAATAATTATTTAAAATAATCATGACAAGCAAACCCGGCGAATAAAGTGCGCCACGTGGAACACCGTACAGCTGTTTCAACTTGAATTTAAAAAATAATTATTGAAAATAATCATGACAAGCAAACCCAGCGAATAAAGTGCGCTACATATAACTATAGATGGAAGGAATTCAAAAATGCTATAAGAAAAAGTCTTTTTTTTTTGTCTAACTTTAACATAATCCATATATAGGAAAAATGTCCAAAACATTGAAGAGGGTGGGTGACATTGCCTGGATGATTTGACATGGAATTGCCCATTTGTCTCTACCAGTTGTCATAACAAGTTTAAAGAGCCTAGTTTTTCATTCTATTTACCCATGGATGGAAGGAGAATAATTAGATGCACATCCTCCCAATTAGTTCGGTAGTTTCGGCCACTGGACCGGTAATATAATTAACGACGTGATCTCAGGGGCCATCCACCCAGGCAACAATTGCCTCCTTGACTTAAAGGGGCAGGGCTGGGTTTATTGCCCAGTGCCTGAGGCACCCCTTCAGAGGGAGAGTCGAGGGGATCAACGCATATTTTTCTACCTGCAATCCCATGAGCTTTGGTACGTGGGTGATCCCACATTAATTTGACCTTGTGTCATACTCACATAAGGGTGATGTGTGGTAAATAACTACCTTTTCCATAGCTATTAGTACTATGTGAAATATAATCAGCCTCTATCATGATTTGAACTCGCGTTGCCGTGTCCATTTTCTATGACTATATTCATTACTCCATGGAAGCGCGTGGTGTAATGGTTAAAGTCATGGAAAATGGACTCGTCGCCCCGAGTTCAAATCCTGGACGTGGTAATTGCATTTCACTTAGCGCTAATACCCTTGGGAAAGGTATGAATCCTACTCTCCTCCAGCTATGGATAAATAGTAGGGCAGACTGGGCTCTTTAACCTTGATTAGGCAGCCGGTCTAGGAGAAGGAAAACTCTGAATTTAAACCTGTTGAACTCTGCTTAAGAAATTGACCTTGTGTCACATCCTGCCCGTGCGGAGGTGTTGGCATATATATATATTCATTACTCCACGGGTGTGGCCATATATTTTTGCATGCGTACAATATGGCGAATGGTTCCTGGTGATTGGGTGGACATAAACGAGAAGCTAGGGAATATTGTTCGAATTGCCCTGAAGTCGGTTAATGTTTCTTGTGTACATACTCTGAGGAATATGGAAATAAATTATTTTTCTGTTTACTACATGGAGGCGTACGTTTCGTAACGGTTCTTGTCGTAGGAAATACAGCCGACGAGCCAAATTCAAATTCTAAACGATTCTGTTTGCGGTTCACTTCACATCGTAAGAACGGTAAGACTAAAAAGAACCAAGAGATAACATTTCTTTTGTATACAAAGAGCAGGAAGGAATTTGTTGGAGGGCCTCGAGTACAGCTAGGTGTACCTCGTTGGTTGAGGACGCCAAGATAGTGAATATTGAGGGGTTAGGGGCTGGGTTAGCTCAGTCGGTAGAGCGTTTGGCTAGAAACCACAAGGTTCCTAGTTTGATACCGGTCCCCGCCAACTCAGCTTATGAGTAGCACAGGGATCTGTGTGGTAAAGTAAGGAGCTGATGGTAGGTATGGCGCTCCACCTCAGACGCAAAAAACAATCTCCTTGGTCTAATGCTATTGAAAAAGGAGATAGACTCCCTCGCTGACTGGCTGATAACGACATTAGACCGCCCCGACGACTTTACATATATATATATATATATATATATATATATATATATATATATATTAATGTGTATGGTTGGCCCTAGTATACTAGAAAAAGTAATTGTAATTCGACGTGCAGTATTTTTAGAAGAGTGCTCAATATCTGTGATAGAAACGAAATTGTTTTTTTTTAAATGACAGAAATGGTGTAAATGGTCAAATGTCATTTGACCATTTACACCATTTCTGTCATTTAAAAAAAAACTATTTCGTTTAACTGATGAATGCTTTTAGCAGGAAACCATTGGTAGTAATATCGTTCCCAAATAAATGAATAAAAGCTAAAACTTCATAAAAGTTAAAACTTCATTCAACTATATATATATATATATATATATATATATATATATATATATAAAGTGTTGTTCTGGTTCCAACGGGAGAAAATTCAATATTTTATAAAAAAAGGAAGGTCCGCAAAATGTATTTTGTTCTCAGAAAAATTTTTTTTTCTGAGAACAAAATACATTTTGCGGACCTTCCTTTTTTATAATATATATATATATATATATTATTATTTATATTTTGCTTGAAGGCAATTATAATGCATGTATCGCATAAGATTCGATAATTATAGAAAATAATCTTGACAAGTGAATCCCGGCAAAGGATGGCTCGCTATGCAGAACACCGTACTGACTGTTTCGACTTTATTAAGTCTCTTCAGCGATATATATATATATATATATATATATATATATATAATGGACTCTCCCGTCGATTTCGACGTATGAGGTTCCGACAAACTCTTTCATTTAACCTTGTGTGTTAATGTTAATATATATATATATATATATATATATATATATATATATATATTGTAACTCTTGTCACTCTTATACCTTGTAACTCTTTCTTTAGCTTGAAATTGTAAATTTATATTTGCTGTCTGACCTACATTTGATGGATTTTCTGGTAAATTTTCTTTGGGTTATTCATTTTATCTGTGGCTCCTGTTAGATGGAACTGAGCTCATAAGGAGTTTTAGAAATTTCTTTAAAGTTTTGGTCGAAATCAATTTATTACAGAATGACGGTTTATTGAGTTTTTCCGTTCTTTCAAGGGTATATATATATATATATATATATATATATATGATAAATTGAATTATATTACCATGACCAGACAACTCGGCAAACACCATCTGCGACGTCCGGAGCACTGGACATCTGTTTCGACCTCCTTTGGTCTCATGAGCAGTGCATACCACAATCTCCGCCACTAGAGATTGAACCAGTGAACCACAGAGTGAAAAGCGGAGACTCTACACTTGGGCCACCAGCCCATGCCACAAACAGAGAATGCCAAATCATCTAGTCAATGGTAATGTTAATTCGAACGCAGCCACTTAACCTAAGCACTATCAATTATATAATTTCCTCTATATATGAAATTTAATATATATATATATATATATATATATATATATATATATATTTATTTAATTTGCTGAGTTTTTATAGATCAATGTTTATTATAAACAGCTACCCAGGTTTCATGCTACGGGGCAATCATCAGATCGTTGAGTTAGATCCTATGGTGTTTGTTGAAGATCTTTTCTTAATGTCACATTCTGGACCGCAAATAACGTCGGTTACTTTCGCGGACGAAATATATATATATATATACGTTTTAGAAAACGAATTGTTTAAAATATTCCAACTGCAGTTTCACACAATAGCGAATCTTCAAGGGAATTGCTTTGTCCAACCATAGACCTGTATTTATATCTGGGTTGTACCCATTTCTAAGTAAGTGGGTGTGCCACCTACCCTCCTTTTCACCTTACGTAATGCCTGAACCTACTAAGCATAGTCTATGTTTGTTTACGTGCCTACATTTATTTGTTAACTCCGCTCTCGAGTTCAAAATCATATCTGGGTCCCTGTATCAAGCTATTATTAATAAGATAGTTTGCTATACTTATAAATAAAAAGTGCTCAATATCAGTAATAGAGTATACATATCTAAGTTAGGATAAAATAGACATGCAATCAACAGTACTTGGTGATTGTCAGTTACTCACATATGTGATTATCAGACACAATTGAACTGTCACCAATCACCATTGACTCTATGGCTATGCTATCCTAACTTATATATATATATATATATATATTATATATATATATATATATATATATATACTAGCAGATATATGCACCCTCCGGGTGCAAGTATTTAAGTTTAATGTAATAAAATATTATATTAAATTAGAAAGGCTAATGAAACTAAATAAGAATACTGATAAAAAGATTTTAAACAAAGGGAGTATAATAAAAAATAGAACAACTGAAACTTACTCTTCCATCACTCTCGTCTTTCATTGTTATTTTTTCTAATTTAAGTATTTAGTTAAAAGAGGAAGTAAAGAATAAAATGACAGTTATTTCTTCTTGTTAATGGATTTCATTTAAGATTCATTGAAGAGATTCTTCATTATACTCATTAGAATAAAACCAAGCAGTTAGAAATCAATAATACTAAGCATATATTTAATAAAATCACATTTTTAATATCAATATGCAAATTAGCCTTCCCGTACACACTGTAAACCACTATTTTGTTGTATATATAAATATAATTGCATGTTGTCAGTATGTAGACATGGTTAATAATGTAAATCAATTTTATTGATAATTGAGGTTTAAATAAAAATACAATCATGGAAAATATGATGTCAATAACTAAGGGAATAGTGATATGAGTAGTAATATAATTTCGGTTACAGACAGAAAAGCACACAATCTCCATTATATATACTAGCAAATATATGCACCCTCCGGGTGCAAGTATTTTAGTTAAATTTTATAATAAAATATGATATTAAATTAGAAAGGCTAATGAAACTGAATAAGAATGTAGATAAAAAGATTTTGAACAGAGGGGGTATGATTGAAAAATAGAACAACTTTGAAACTAACTCTTCCATCATTTTCCGTTACTCCTGTCTTTCATTGGTAAATTTTTCTAATTAAACTGTTTTGTTAAAATAGAAGTAAAGAATAATATTACAGTTATTTCTTCTTGTTAAGGGATTTCTTTTAAGATTTATTGAAGAGATTTTTGCTCATATTCAATAAGATAAAACCAAACAATTAGAAATCAATAATACTAAGCATATAATTATTAAAATCAATTTTTTAAGATCAATATGCAAATTAGCCTTCCCATTCACACTGTAAACCGCTATTTTGTTGTATATATAAATACAATTGCATGTTATTAGTATGTAGATATGGTCGACAGTGTAAGTAATGTAGAACAATTTTATCAATAATTGAGGTTTAGATAAAAATAAAATCATAGAGAATATGATGTAAATAACTAAAGAAATTGTGACTTGTATAGTAATATAGTTTCGGTTACAGACAGACAAACCCACAATCTCCATTATAATAGGATATATATATATATATAAGTTGATTTTCGTGATATTTACGTATTGATATATATGAAAGTTGATAATAATGATATTTCTCTATTGTCCGAGTCTTTTTATTCGAGTCTTTTAATTTAGTATTTAATCAATGTGATGACATCCGTCATGTTGTTGAGTTTCGATCGCAAGTACATTGCTTGACAAAATTCCTTTCAAATCACTCGAATAACAAAGGGTTGGGTTCAATATTCCGTATTGGCTCCCGATTACGACAAAAAGGTTCCCGAGTTCGAAAAGAGGGTTTCCGAGTTCGAGAAGGCTCCAGAGTTCGACAAGGAAAACCTGAAGAAGGCCAGAGGGCACATCAACCGAAACGTTGTACAGATAACAATAAAGATGAGGACAAAAGTCTAAATAATCCATATAATACTAATTATCAAGCCCCGTCTAAAAATTCAGATTAATAGAGGGAGCCTTGTCTGTGAGTTCGATTCTCACTGAGTGTCTCATACTTCCGACTTTGCTAAACTAGGCTAAGTTGTTTTGCGTGTAGTTTTGAACAAAGAAATAAATCGAAGACGAAATGGAAGAGGTAATAAGTTGAAATGAAAGAATTATTTAAAAAAAAGAAGAAATGTCATGAAAAGATTCTCATAAATGATAATACCTGTTGTTAGGGAGAGTTATCTCCCCCTAACGATTCAACTGCATACTCTCTAACAAGGAGGGTGAAAAAAGACTGCCAGTCAGGCAGACAAGGACTAGCCCCATATGCAACAACACACATGATACACACACTGTTGAATTCTATCCAAAACCATTCACTGAATTCCTTGTCAGTGAGAATAAATAAAACAAGTATTTAGTAATTTGCTTGAAGCATTGTTAAGTATGTTATAATATATTAATAATTTGAAAGCAATTACAATGCACATAAAAAATAAAAACAAAAAGATGTTATTTTTGTCTTATCGTTTTCAAAGTAGAACTTTATCTTCAGAGATGATTTCTGGAATTCGTCTCTGAAGATAAAGTTCTACTTTGAAATTGATAAGACAAAAATAACATCTTTTTGTTTTTATTTTTTATGTGCGTTGTAATTGCTTTCAAACAAGTATTGTTTTATGTTAAACATCTTTCACTGTTTTTCTTATCAATTTGTTATTCCTACATCGCGGGAGATAAAACATGTATTGAAGTCGGAAAGTTGGGTTATTTTTGTTGTAGAAAGACTAAAATAATTGTCTTTTTGTGTATTGTGGGCGTGGCTTCCCCGTCACGTGTTCGTTGGTCACATGAAAATTCAGCCCAGTAAAAATTTCTCCTGGACAGAAGTCACTTTCAAATCACTCGTATAAACATAAAAAGGAGGCGTGTGGTTTAAAGATTAGAGTCGTAGGAAATGGACTTGTCGATCCGAGTTCAATTCCTATACGAAGTTATTTGCATTTCACATAGCGCTAACACCCTTGGGAAAGGTATGAATCTAATTATCCCTTCAGCTATGGGTAAATAGCAGGGCAGACTGGGATCTTTGACCATGGCTAGGTAACCAGTCTAGGAGAAGGAAAACTCTGAATTCAAACCTGTTAAATTCCGCTTAAGAAATGACCTAGTGTCACATACTGCTCGCGCGGGGGGCGGGGTAAATATATATAAACATAAAAAGAAAAAATGGTATAAGAAATAGAAAAGGGAGTTGAAATGAAAGAATAATTAGAAAGAGAAGAACGATTGAAACAGATTAGCGTTATCACTTCCACGCGTTCACTCCCTCTATCTATCATTCCCTTCTTTCTTTCTTTCTTTCTTTCTTTCTTATTACATTTTTTCTTTAAGCGTGCATTTTTTTTTACCTTTAATTTTTCCAATAAAAATAGAATGATCCATAATTTAGCTGAGGTGACGACACTCATAAGAAATTAGAATTCGGTGGATAAGTAACATCAGATAATAAGGATTTACATTTTTGCCCTTCATCTTGGACGATTTTGACGGTTTCTATGTTACGATTTTAGTAGCCTTCCTTTTGGCTTCAAGTGGGCTTGTCCAGCGGGAGATCCTTTGTGTTAAACAGAGCGCGATCCTTGGTAAAGAATCCTTTGGTTGTTCCTTGGTGCTCCTCAGCCTTACAAGTCCTTCGTCAATGATTGCAAAGGGACGTCTCTCAGTATCAGTGATTAAATAGTCAACCAGCCACGCATTCGGGCTGTCGATTCGCTGAAGCTTAAACCACATGACCTCGCTTAATCTATAAATTTAAGTGATGTAATGTAGCCCGGCTTATACCCACAAAATAATCCAACATTCCTTTTTAACCAGATTGTGTTGCTCGATGAGAACGGTTTTACAATTAAAGAACACGAGTATTAATGTATAGATTAACAGTCTACATACACAAAAGGAAAAATAAACTTCTAAAAGAAAATAATACTCATTATTAATGATCTATAGATGTTCCTAGTTCGATACCAGACCTCACCAATTCAGCGTATATGTAGCACAGGGATCTGAGCGGTAAAGTAAGGATTTGATGGTAGGCGTGGTGCTTCACCGTAGACGTGAAAACAATCTCCTTGGTCTAGCGCTAGTGAAAAGGGGATAGACTCACTCGCTGTCTGGCTGATACCGACTTAAGGTAATACCGACGACTTTACTTTCTTACAGATGTGACAAAACGAGAAGACATTTATTGAATTCTATAGTCGGAAAGTGGGTCACCAGGTCATTGTATTCAATTTTGTAGGAAGACAAAAATAAGTGTCTTCCGTGTATTGGGGGCGTGGTTTCCACGTCATGTGTTCGTTGGTCACATGAAAATCCAGCCCTTGAAAAAACTCTCTTTTATCTTCGTTCGTGTTACGGATAAGGCTTATCTTTTTATTGTTCTCGCCCGTGGAGCGAAAAGGACATCTTTTCTCATTTTTCTTTATAGAATATAATAGAGAAATTTATCTTCCAAAACACATGACATTTTTATTGTACCTTGCCATAAACACCATTGGAGACAAGAAATCCTCTTCTCACTGTTGAGGAAACATATATTATTTTGTTGGTGCATGTGTATTTATTAAACATTTATATGTGGAGAAAGGTAGACAAACACGAGATGTTGTTTAAAATGGAGGTTTAATGTAGGTAGTGATGTCGACGTTATAACGTTTCGGTCTGTTGGACCTTCTTCGGGACATTAGATTGAGTTCTTGCTTCAACGGTGAACATTTTCATACTGGAGAGTTAGGAGGTCGTGAATAGGGGAGGTTGGTCAATTGTTGGTGTTAGCAGGAGTGTTTAAGTTGGTAGTGGGAGTTTTTATTTATTTATTTGTTTATTTGTATTCTTTCTAGTGGTGTGTGTAGCTAGTAAGGTCATGTTAATGATGCGACTGGTGTTAGATATTGAAAGATGTCAGCGGTGGGTAATATGCGCTGGGTGTGGTGGAGATATAGTGAGTCATGTACAAATGGTAAATGGTAGTAATGGTGTTGTTGGGTGTAGGTCATTGGTGGCCAACATTAGCAGGAAGCCGAGAGAAGATAACGGTGACTGAGTGAGAGGCTGGAGGTCTTGAGGGCATCTTATACTATGAGAAACGCGTGGTGTAATGGTTAAAGTCATGGGAAATGGACTCGTCGCCCCGAGTTCAAATCCTGGGCGTGGTAATTGCATTTCACTTAGCGCTAATACCCTTGGGAAAGGTATGAATCCTATTCTCCCTCCAGCTATGGGTAAATAGCAGGGCAGACTGAGCTCTTTAGCCTTGGTTAGGCAACCGGTCTAGGAGAAGGAAAACTCTGAATTCAAACCTGTTAAACTCCGCTTAAGAAATTGACCTTGTGTCGCATCCTGCTCGTGCGGAGGGGTTGGTAAATATATATACTATGAGAAACGAACTGAAAGAAATAAGTCTTTTTTCTTCTTTTTTTTTTCTTTTACTAAAAGATGACAGCTTAGTGCTGATTGGTTGACAGTTGTCACGTGATAGACAGAAAAGAGAGAAAAGTTAATTTTTGTCAGTTGGCCTTACAAATAAATTAATTGAATATTGCCATCATTTTCTTTCTAAGTCTCACTGGATGTCATAATGTGTGTATATATTTATTATTATTTTTTGGTAATTATGGTCCTTTTTGTGTTGCTAAGAATGGTCTTGCTGTCTTTTTGTCTATAGCTGTTTATGATGGCTTTTTCTAGGTGTGAATAAATGTTTTATTTTTATTTTTTTCTGATGGGGTGTTTTGTTTGTTTGTTTTGTTTTGTTTTACGGCATATCAACCTCACTGGATCATTTAATGCCGATAAAGTTTTGAAATAAATCAATTCTTAATGGATAATACAATTTTGTTTATCAAATCATGTTTTTCTATTCAATCCATAGATGGGACCCTAACAGGTATTACCCTCCCCGGGTCAGAGTGGACCAGGGAGCAATGGTAATGAAGGGGTGCTCCACATTCCCCAAAGCTTCAAAACTGGAACCTCAACATCAGATAGAGTTTAACGTCATTCCCAGGACATTCCCATGTAGACCCTCAGTCACCGCCTTCTAGCACCCATATTATAAAGAGGGGTTGGGGCTTGCCATAAGGGCAATAGGGTTGGGAAAATCATATAGGTGCTAGTGCTTGATGTGAACAGCCGATTGATCGGAGGGGGCCTCTCCGACCGCCCTTCTAGCCCAAGATAGGGCCAAAGTGGAGTATTACAAGTCATGAACTGCTCATCCACCTGGGCCCTATCCTTAAGCATCACGGGTCGCCACCCACGACCAACAGGTGGCCCCATTGGGGGAGACTTACCCCTCTGCAGAGGTGCAGTCGGTGCATTCTAATGCCTCAACCGACAGGGCGGTCTGATGGGGTGTGTAGCTAGTAAGGTTCTTTTAATGATGCCACAGGTGTTAGGTGTTGGAAGAGGTCGTGGGTGGGTCATATGAGCTGGGTTTGGTGGAGATATAGTATATATAAATGGTAAATGGTAGTAGGATTTGTTACAAGTGTTTGTGTGTATATGTTTATTTTTTAAATATTTTTTGCTAAGTATCCAGTGGATTTAACCCTGAAGATCCTTATGGTGAAACTCGAGTAGGTTATTACTGTGTACCATTATTATAATAAATTTGCTCTACTCACGTACTGAGCACTTTATATTTGTCATATCACTGTCTTATCATTGTGAAACTTGCATCAACTAACCATTGTGACCACTTTCACCGATAAGTCACCTTTTCCACAAATACCATATATATATATATATATATATATATATATATATATATATATATATATATATATATAAATGTTGTTCTGGTTCCAACGGGAGAAAATTCAATATTTTATAAAAAAAGAAGGTCCGCAAAATGTATTATGTTTTCAGAATTTTTTAAAATTTTTTAAATTTTTTCTTTAATTCTTTTTATCTTACATATGCAACACGTGTTTTCAGATCTTCTGGAATCTTCTTCAGGCTTTGATTGATAATATGAAAATGAATTCTTACATGCGTGTATATATATATATATATATATATATATATATATATATATATATATATATACATGAGTATTTCACTTCCCGCTTCCTGTTTTGGTGGGAGTGGAATATAAAGGAATTTCATTTTTAACATTAGTCTTTTAAACAGGTGGTTTGTTTTCTGGGTGGATTGGTAATATATATATATATATATATATATATATATATATATATATATATATATATATATTAAGAATTTTTACTCGGAGAAATAGAGGTAGATAATGTATACTGCAGATTTATCACATATATTTCCCAGGCAGCTTCTTTGGTAAGTTTTTATTCTTATGTTCACATCTTATTTCTCGTATTTCTAAGTTTAGTTAAATGTTTAACATCGAATTTTTTTTCTCTGGAAACAAGCTTAAAAATGAAGACACAACCTTCTTGAATTAATATATTACTGTCTTTTTTTAAAAGTTTTAATTCACATTCGCCTTTAAATGGCCGCCATTTTGTCTTACTTCTGCACTTCCCGCCTTTTTTTGTTGTGCACTTTGTGCCTTTAGCGACACAATTACCTGCGCATGCGTTGTACACGTTTTACTTTCCAAGTTAATCTAACTCCAATTTATTCTCGATTGTATTTTCAGTTTTTCTTTCTTTAAATTCGTATTGTTGATTTTTCAACTGTAAATTCCACACAAAACGGTAAAAATATTTATATTTGGAATCGGATGTGGATAATTGATATTGATTAAAATCCAATAATTACATTTACGGAAATATATTTTTTTCTTCTGTTTAAATTATCGGGGGAAACACGTAGTTTGTGTCTCTTTCTAAAAATTCAGTCAATTAAATGCTGTCATTGTTTTTCTTACATAACAGAGTAAAATATATAAGTCTTAAATAAAAATAGACGCGTCTTGATGGATTGTTTAAGAAAATATTATATTTATTTCGCTATCAATTATAATTCGAAAATCTATTTAGCGTCATGTGGTAAAATGAATTTTGAACGACGTTTAGTTTCTTCTTTTTAATTCTGTTGAAACTCTGGTTTAAGATAGAAATAAACAGAGACAAATAGACATGAATGTAAATGTTTATATTATATATATATATATATATATATATATATATATATATATATATATAATCCAAAAGTCCAGAGAAGAAATCTTCCTTACGACACAAGAGTTTTATTTAAAAAACCTGTCGCAGTTTGAGAGCTCAATGTGTGCTCTTAATGTTAGAGTCACAGAGCAAATTTATAAGTAAAGAAATAGCAAAATACTTAGAGATTTAGCATTATAGTCTATTTCAGGGAACTCCCTGAAATAGACTATAATGCTAAATTATAAATCTATAATGCTATAATGTGTGTGTGTGTGTGTGTGTGTGTGTGTGTGTGTGTTGTTCAGATAAAGAGAAGCAAGCGCCCTCGAAAATTAAACGAAATAAAACGAAACGTAATATTTTAAAACCGAGTTTCTGATATACCATTCCTAATGCTTCTCACTAAAGCCCAATCAATATATATACTATGAATAGACATATATATATATATAAACAAACACACACACACACACACACACATATATATATATATATATATATATACATATATATATATATATATATATATATATATATATATATATAGAGAGAGAGAGAGAGAGAGAGATGAGAGGTATCCAAAACTTGATAGTAAGGGATGATTCTATATGTGATATCTAAGATACACTGTATTACTAATGTATGATCCAGTATGTATAAATACAGTGAATCTTTAAATCACTAAAGAGAGCTCAATGTATAAAAACTTTTTAGATTATTTACAGAGCAATATTCATCTTAGAAAGGAAGGAAAAACTCAACACCGTAATTCCATAATAAATTTATTTTTACCAAAAATTGGGGCCTTTATAAATCTACGTTGATTTTATATAGCTCCCCAAAAATCTCGTCTCATCAGATGGTAGGGGAGCTATATTAAATCAACTTAGATTTATAAAGGCCCCAATTTTTGGTCGAAATAAATTTATTATGGAATTACGGTGTTGAGTTTTTCCTTCCTTTCTAATATATATATATAATATATATATATATATATATATATATATATATATATATAAACAATTTTTTTTTGTGATGAAACAAAGAAAATACAGTGAGAGCTAATATTGATTTATTTTACAGAGTTTTCACAGATCAATGTTCATTATAAACAGCGACCCAGGTTTCATGCCAAGGGGCAATCATCAGGTTGTTGAGCAAGATCCCATGGTGTTTGTTGAAGATCTTTACTCAATGTCAAATTTTGGACCGCAAATAACGTCGGTTAGTTCTTCGGACGCTGTTGTAGTTCGGATTTACTAAAAATACATTTTTTTCAAAATTTGCATTTTTTGTAATAATGCCAACGAAGTTATCTCCCTTTATTCGTTAAAAATAGAAAAAAATTTATTTTGAAAAAAAAGAAGAAACTAACCAACGTTATTTGCGGTCCAAAATGTGACATTGAGTAAAGATCTTCAACAAACACCATGGGATCTTGCTCAACAACCTGATGATTACCCTTGGCATGAAACCTGGGTCGCTATTTATAATGAACATTGATCTGTGAAAACTCTGTAAAATATATATATATATATATATATATATATATATAGAGAGAGAGAGAGAGAGAGAGAGAGAGAGAGAGAGAGAGAGAGAGAGAGAGAGAGAATCATGACAGTTTATATTTTCAATGTTCCGTTGCAATGAATTATTTGAAAATCATTTGTCTATAATAGTCTTTTATTTGCAATAACGGCCCTCGCCGACTTAGCGGATGAGTTGCACAGCTTGGATCTGTACTGTAAATTGTGGAGCCGTTAGATGTGTCGCCCTACCTCAGACGCAAACACAATCCTCCTGGTCTAACGCCGATAAAAAGGGGATAGACGCCAACGCTGCCCTGCTGATATCGTCAATAGGCACCTCGCCAACTTTATTTTTCTAATATATACATATATATTTATTTATCAACTAAATTCCTATTGAATTAACAACAACAACATGAAATAACTGATTTTTTAAATTAAAATCGAAAACCATTTTTGTATAAAAACGTGCCTTTGGGTTGGAAATATACTTCTTCTTCTTCTTCTTCTTCTTCTTCTTCTTCTTCTTCTTTTCTTCTTCTTCTTCTTCTTCTTCGATCTCCTCTCTTTCTTTTTCTTCTTGCCTCTCTTCTTCTTCTTCCTCTTCTTACATTTCCATCTTCTTCTTCTTCTTCTTCTTCTCTTCTTCTCTTCTTCTTCTTCTTCTTTTTTTCTTCTTCCTCTTCTTTCTCCCTCTCTTCTTCTTTTCTTCTTGCCTCTCTTCTTCTTCTTCTCTTCTTACATTTCCACCCCCTCTCTCTTCTTCTTCTTCTTCTTCTTCTTCTTCTTCTTCTTCTTCTTTTCTTCTTCTTCTTTCTTCTTTTTTCTATTTCTCCCCCTCCTTTCTCTAACTTTTAACTTTTCTTTTCTTCTTCTTTCTTCCTTTCTTTCTTTCTTTCTTTTTCTCTTTCCTCTTTTTCTCTATCCCTACTCTTTTTATTTCCCCTTTTTCTTTTTCTTTTCACCTTTTCGTTTCTCTCCCCCCCTCTTTCTCTATCTTTCAATTTTTCACTTTTTTCTTTCCCTCTTTCCCGTTTCTCTCTATCTCTAGTCTCTTTTCAAACTTAAAAAAAAATCTTAGTCAAATTCTAATGTAACAAAAGTTGTCTGTTGTTTGTAAACAGACAACCGGAAGTTTACGATGAAAAACAAAAGGTGTTCCTTTCAAAACAGCTCCCAGCTGGGGTACTTATTGGCTACTTGGTCCCTCCAGAACTAGAACCTCATCACGAGTTATAGATATTGCTGATGACCATGTTGTGGTAGAAGAGAATCATCGTCATCATCATCATCAATAAAATCATCAATATTATTAGACGTAAATCTTTCGTTATTTACTTCCTAAGAGTTTATCGTAGCAGTTGTTAGTAACGGATAAGTATAAGTCACTTGAGGGAAAGCTATAAAGCAATGTGTTGCGTTTGGGATTTCGTCATCTCTATCTGGCATTCGTCTAGATGACACCCCACATTTTGTGGCCCTGGGTATGAAGAGGTGGGGGATGAAGGACTCGGATGCTACTCTTCACAGTTAAATTTATAAGCCTAAGAGTATGCCTATCTCTAGGTTGGCGCACCACCTGAGTTGACACCTTGAAACATGGTCTGAGGATATTTACATTCTGTTTTTTAAATCCGAGTTTCAGGATTCTTTTCAAATGTAAAAATTATATATATATATATATATATATATATATATGTGTGTGTGTGTGTGTGTGTGTGTGTGTGTGTGTGTGTGTGTGTGTGGTGTGGGTGTGTGTGTGTGCTTTTTACACTTAAAAAGAATATATATGTATGTGTATGTGTGTATGTATGTGTGTGTGAGAGAAAATTTAAATAAATCCGAGCATTTAGTCTCAGGATTCTTTTCAAAAGCAATATATATAATATATATATATATATATATATATATATATATATATATGTGTGTGTGTGTGTGAAACTGCTATAAATGTAGTTAGATAGATTGTAAGGTAGAGTAATCGTCATAGTTACACACTCTCTCTCTCTCTCTCTCTCTCTCTCTCTCTTTCTCTCTCTCTCTCTCGCACACACACATATATATATATATATATATATATGTGAGTGTGTGTGTAGGTAAATATATATATGTGTGTATATATATATATATGTATGTATATATATTATTATTATTATATGCGTATACACACACACACACACACACACACACACACATGAAGCTATGAAGCCGCACTGAAGATATTACCACAAAGATGTCAGTTTTGTTGAAATCAATAATTAAAACGTACAAAAAAAAAGAAAACTATAATAAGAACTCTCATATGTTTTTTATTAAACGATTTCCAGAGGAAACTTCGAAAATAAAACAATTAACAACATGTAAAGTAAATATATATACACATTAAATATCACCAGGGCTTACTTTTTGAGCAAAAATAATAGAGATTGGATTTATATTCGTGAAGATAATTAAACAATTTTTTTTAATGATAACAGCATGGATTTTTTCATTTAATATTTTAGATAGTAGACGTTTCTTTTCAGGGTAACTGTGTTATATATTGTACAAACGGAAATATGAATTTCCTGTTTTATTAAACAAAGAAATTTAACAACTGCCCGTTATCAGATCAAGAGATAAAAATGCGTGGGAGTAGCTATGAATATAAAAGAACCGAGGGCTCGAGACAGGGCAGTCGTCAGTTAGCCCCGGAGGCAGTCAGCCGGAAAGAGAGTGAGGTGATCGGGGTCAGTAGTCGTTAGAGTCGATGCGAGTTAGTTGGCCGAGCGGGACCTCGTGTAGTTGGTGTCGGAAAAGCTAGCCTTAATATTTACCAACTGAAAAAGCTTGTCACCCAGAAATTTAATCGAAGGACCGAAAGTCTAAAGACTGGATATATTAATTAAACTGACCCTCTCTCTCGAAGTTAAGAAGCTTGAATTTATTTCAATAAACTTCTGGAGGATAACTTTGGTGTTATTGTCATCCCTTACAACGAAGATAAAACTATTGCAATTTAGTACAATGACGACGCGCTATGCAACAACTGGATCAAAGCAAGGTCTATTTTTTTATATAGAGATTTAAATGGGGTATCCCACGAGGATTCAATTTACGATTCAGTAATAATGGATCCGCGGGCATAACTTTAAAAAAATCCCTCTCTACCCAGGAGACGCCAGGTAGCCGCTGGTAGTTTGTTGTACATTTTTTGACAACAGAGATTGTTTAGAAAAATGTCACTTTCATTGTGTTTGTTTAGTAAGAATGAGTTTTTTTTCTTTTTACCCTAGGAGGTGAGTACTTCAGCTAGTAAAAAAATAAAAATAAAAATAGATATTTTCCTCGCCTCCCAACAGGCCAGATTAACACAAGTTTTTTTTTTTAATTTTTATTTAGAGATTTTTATGAGGCCTTTGTAAAACGAGAGTTATTAAATTTTACATTGTAAATGGGCCGGGTTAGCTCAGTCGGTAGAGCGTTCGGCTAGAAACCACAAGGTTCCTAGTTCAATACCGGTCCTCGCCAACTCAGCGTATGAGTAGCACAGGGATCTCTGCGGTAAAGTAAGGAGCTGATAGTAGGTATAACACTCCACATCAGACGTTAAAATATTCTCCTTGGTCTAGCGCTATTGAAAAGGGGATAGACTCCCTCGCTGACTGGCTGATACCGACTTTAGGCCGCCGCGACGACTTTACTTTACTTACTTACATTTTAAAACTGCTGAAAGACTTTATGTATACAAAAAAATAAAAAAACAAAAACAGACAAAAAAAAGAAACAAAAACATTTTTCTCCATTTTCAATCGGTAATTCTTAATTTTCATCTCTTTTAAAACAGTGATACGTTTAGTCTTAAATTATTAACTGAACGTGTTGTGCCTGAGTTATCAAATAACAACATTGAAATCCGGAAGAAAGATTTACATATGTTTATTACAAAAGATATAATAGAATAAGAGTCTAAACACGCTTTGTTTCCACAACAGTAATCAATTCCTGGCCTATGTGGAGGGGTTGGGTAAATATATACAATGATTAAGAAATTAATTTTATTATTGAAATAGAAACAGACTTCAGTACTACTTGTCTCAAAATTTTTTTTAGATGAGGCTTGATAATTCATATTATTTGGATTTTTCGGATTATTTCCTCAGCTTTATTGTTACTAGCAAATATATGCACCCTCCGGGTGCAAGTATTTTAGTTAAATTTTATAATAAAATATCATATTAGATTAGAAAGGCTAATGAAACTGAATAAGAATGTAGATAAAAAGATTTGGAACAGAGGGGGTATAATTGAAAAATAGAACAATTTTGAAAGTAACTCTTCCATCATTTTCCATTACTCCCCTCTTTCATGGGTAAATTTTCCTAAGTTAACTATCTAGTTAAAATAAGAAATAAAGAATAATATTAGTTATTTCTTCTTGTTAATGGATTTCTTTTAAGATTTGTCCCCGAGATTTTTACTCATATTCAAAAAGATAAGACCAAACAATTAGAAATCAATAATACTAAGCATATATTTATTAAAATCAATTTTTAAAGATCAATATGCAAATTAGCCTTCCCATTCACACTGTAATCCGCTATTTTGTTGTATATATAAATACAATTGCATGTTGTTAGTATGTAGATATGGTCAACAGTGTAAGTAATGTAAAACAATTTTATTAATAATTGAGGTTTAAATAAAAAATAAAATCATGGAGAATATGATGTAAATAACGAAAGGAATTGTGACTTGTATAGTAATATAGTTTCGGTTACAGACAGACAAACCCACAATCTCCATAAGATATACACAACGTTCAGGTGTTTCTCGGAAACCTTCTCGAACTTAACAACTTTCTCAAACTCGGGGGCCTTCATGTCGCAATCGGGAGCTTTCACAGAACTTTGAATTTAACCCTTTAATCAATTCACGTGATAGACTGTTCCCCTTCCGTTAACAATTGGACATATGGCACAAAGGATTTAAGGGCTGAGTTAATAGAGTTCTAAATGACAATCATTTGTTGGTTAAAGGTTCAATCTTGGCTAAGGGCGACAATACCATAGAATACTTAAAATCGCTTAAAGCTTGTACCCGATTATGGTTAACGGAATGAGAAAATGGGTTGAATTGCGACATGAAGGCTCCCGAGCTTGACAAGAAGGTTCCTGAGTTCAAGAATGTTTCCGAGTTCGACAAGAAACACGAGGAAGGCCGGAGGGCACATCAAACGAAATACTGTGTATATAACAATAAAGTTGAAGAAAGTAGCCCAAAATCCAAATAATACAGACATCTGCATATTGTGTATAAAAAATTCTTGTTAAATGTTTTTTTTTTCTGATTGAATCTGTGAGGTGGTTCATTGACAGGTTTTTAACAAACAAGACATTTGTCGATATTGATAATATTTGGCCAAAAAATCAAATCATTAAAAAATAACAGTGACATATTGACATAAGACTGTTTATATATTTTTTCCAACCATTCCCCGCTCTGTCAGCTGGGGCGTTATACAATGCACCGACTGCACCTCTGCAGAGGGGTAAGACTGTTGGCCGTGGGTGGCGACCCTTGATGCTTAAGGATAGAGCCCAGGTGGATGAGCAGTTCATGACTTGCAATTGGCCCTATGTTGGGCTAGACGGGCGGTCGGAGAGGCCCCCTCCGATCAATAGGCTGGTCACGTCAAGCCCTAGCACCTATATGATTTTCCCAACAATATTGCCCTTATGGCAAGTCCCAACCCCTTTTTATCATATGGGTGCTAGAAGGCGGTGACTGAGGGTCTACATGTCCTAGGAATGACGTTAAACTCTATCTAATGGTGAGGTTCCAGTTTTGGAGGTTTGGGGAATGTGGAGCACCCGTTCATCACCATTGCTCCCTGGTCCACTCTGACCCGGAGTGGTAGTTTC
The DNA here is from genome assembly GCA_023376005.1 of Doryteuthis pealeii. Lineage (NCBI taxonomy): Eukaryota > Metazoa > Mollusca > Cephalopoda > Myopsida > Loliginidae > Doryteuthis > Doryteuthis pealeii. Next base: position 3,463,600 of record CM042182.1, on the reverse strand, counting down.
TGTTAGGGTCCCATCTATGGGTTAAATAGAAAAATGTATTTATAAAAAAATTGTATTATCCATTAAGAATTGATTTATTTCAAAACTTTGTCGGCATTCAATGACCCACCGAGGTTGATATGCCGTAAAACCAAACCAAACCAAAAAAAAAAAACAACCCTTCCGCATAAGCAGGATGTTACACAAGGTCAATTTATTAAACGAAGTTTAACATGTTTGAAGTCAGAGTTTTCTTTCTCCTAGATAGGCTACCTAGCCAAGGTTAAAGAGCCTAGTGCGGCTAACTATTTACCCATAGCTGGAGGGAGAGTAGTTGGTTGCATATTTTCCCAGGGCTATTAGCGCAAGGAGAAATGCGAACAGCTTCGTCCAGGATTTCCACCGACACAAACCATTACAATACGCACCTCCACACACACACGCACACACACACACACACACAAACACACACACACATATATATATTATATATATATATATAATATATATATAGAGAGAGAGAGAGAGAGAAGAGAGAGGGAGAGAGAGAGAGAGTCAGATCTTAGCCCTGAAGAGCACTTAGCGATACTTTTAGTAGGTTTTTCCTGAATTATTAGGTTTATCTTTATTATTGGCTCTATTTAGGTATTGAGCACTTTTTACTTTAGTTTCCTGGCGGTTTTGTATGAATATATATATATATATATATATAATATATATATATATATATATATATATATATATATTAATAAGTCATCCACAGACACGTGTTTCGGCATATCATGCCTCCTCAGTGTGGCTAGACACAACTATCCTTGGGTAGGGGTTCGGACTCACTGACCGCATAGTAGTCCGATATCTTATCCCCTCGCCCACTGACAGCTGATGCGGGGGCTGGTGTTTTTAAACTATTAAATACGTAGGCATGTATGTATCATTCGATCACTGAGAGATCAAATTTCCGGAGAAATGATCATTGCTTATTTGCTTAGTAGTGATACACGTATAAATTGTTTTTACTTTTGGCCAAATATTGTACCAATAGATTATTTTTGGTTGGTACGATTATCTTGGACTTTTCTTTTTTCCAAAAAATGTTTTCCCCAGGTGATGTTTGTTAGTATATTTTTACAATCAAACTATTTGCTGGTTTTTTTTTCTCACCGCGAGGATTTACCAACAAGTTTGGTAATATATATATATATATATATATATATATATATAATATATATATATATATGAGTGTGTGTGGCGCGTGCGTGTATGTGTTTGTGAGTGTGTGTGTATGTGTGGGTGTGTGTGTGTGCATGGAGTGTTCCTTCTGCTAGACTGGTTACAAAGTCAAGCCTTAGGATCCCGGCCTTTCCCTAGGGTAGTAGCTCCATGTGAAATGCCTATTCCATAAAATTGTTTATTGTTGAATGATTCGTTTGTATTATTTAATGCAAAATCTGTCCTTCTAGAAGAACAATATTGCTACTATTATATATATATATATATAATATATATATTATATATATAACACACACACACACATATATATATATATATATATATATATATATGAAAGGTAAAATGGATATGAATCGACAATATGTGTAGAAAATTTTGTAGAAAAAACAAGATGTTTAAAGTTTTGCTGACGATAAGTGTTTTCTGTCAGCAAAATTTTAAACATCCTGTTTTTTCTACAAAACATTCTACACACATATATATATATGTATATATATATATATATGTATATATATATATATATATTATATATATATATTATATATATATATATATATATATATATATATATATATATATATATATATATATATATATATATATATATATATATATATGATATTAATAATGACTGCTATTAATCGGTGTCTCGATTAATTCATAGGATTTAACCCTAAAAATCCTTATGGTGAAACTCGAGTAGGTTATCACTTGTACCCATTTTATAATATATATATATATATATATATATATATATATACGGCCGAGAGTCGGTCCACACTGATGAGAGGTAAACGTCGAAACACGGAGAATGTGCATGTACTATATATTATATATATATATATATATATATATTATTCACTTGTATATATATACATATATATATTTAACTTATATATATATATATATATATATATATATATATATATATTATATATATATATATCTTCGGTTAAGAATAAACAGAATGACTTATTGAACTCTCTAGCTCATTTGATGAGTAAACCGGTCTAGGAAAAACCAAACTGAATACAAAACCATCGGGTATGGAGCAAACATATCCACCCAGTAAAAACCTATTGAAATTGCCTGATAATCCCTGACTTAAGGTGGCTGCTAACCCCCGGATTCACAAAGACTTAGGGTGGCTGCTAACACAGGGACTCACAAAGAATCTACATGAATCTACATAATCTATTTATTCATAATTGTTCGTCCAAACGGAACTTAATTCTAGATATCATTTTACCAATCATTATAGTATATATTATGCAATATAGAATATTGATATCAGATACAATAATATTGATATAGTATATTGATTTCTTTGGCTCAAGTGATTTCACATAGGAACAGAAAAGATTTGATCTTTCAAAAACGTTTATGATTCAATACTGTATAAATGTTGCTTTTCGCCATTCTCTGCGTATCTTGGGCTAGACGGGCGGTCGGAGAGGCCCCCTCCGATCAATCGGCTGGTCACGTCAAGCCCTAGCACCTATATGATTTTCCCAACCCTATTGCCCTTATGGCAAGCCCCAACCCCTTTTTATCATATGGGTGCTAGAAGGTGGTGGCTGCGTGTCTACATGTCCTGGGAATGACGTTAAACTCTATCTAATGGTGAGGTTCCAGTTTTGGAGGTTTGGGGAGTGTGGAGCACCCCTTCATCACCATTGCTCCGTGGTCCACTCTGACCCGGAGTGGTAGTACCTGTTAGGGTCCCATCTATGGGTTAAATAGAAAAATGTATTTATAAGAAAATTGTATTCTTAATAAGAATTGATTTATTTCAAAACTTTATCGGCATTAAATGACCCATTGAGGTTGATATGCCGTAAAACAAAACAAACAAACAAACAAACAAACCATTCTCTGCGAGAGGTGGCTTCGCTGGTTTTGGTATGTCAGGAGGATGGAAAAATAACTGCATACCAAAAGATCTTTTGTATGGCGAATTAGTAAAAGGCTCCCGATCGGTAGGTAGGCCAAGCCTACGCTTTAAAGATGTCTGCAGGAGAGACACGATAATATTCCACATTGACACAAACAGGTTGTAGCTAGATGCAGAAAATCGAATGGCCTGGCGCCTTAATGTTAAGCAAGGTACGAAGAGGTGTGAGGTGGAGAGGAAAGTAGCATCGACAGCAAAGAGGGTCAGAAAGAGGAAGAAAAGCACCAGCCCCAGAAATCATCATAATTTGTGTGCAGTCAGTGTACCAAAGACTGCCACTCTAGGATAGGCCTGCTCAGTAACTTGAGCAGATGCAGATAATTTATTTATTTATTTTTGGTCACTACGCCATCGTCCTTAGTGGACGAAAAAGTGTCAACAACAATATTGATATATATATATATATTTACCAACCCCTCCGCACGAACAGGATGTGACACGAGGTCACTTTCTTAAGCGAAGTTTAACACGTTTGAATTCAGTTTGCATTCTCCTAGACCGGTTACCTAGCCACGGTTAAAGAGTCCAGTCTACCCTTCTATTTACTATAGCTTGAGGGAGTATTGGATTCATACCTTTTCCAAGGGTATTAGCGCCATGTGAAATTACAAACAGCTTCGTCCAGGAATTGAACTCGGGTCGATGAGTCCATTTCCTACGACTCTAACCATTAGACCACGTGCCTCTCAAAATTGATATAGTGTATTGATTTCTTAAGCTTAAATGCTTTTACGTTGGAACGGAACCGATTTTGATCTTTCAAAACCGTTTACGATTCAATACTGTATAAATTCGGTCTATTTTCCTGGTGAAAATGAAGTGGCCTGGCGCCTTAAGGTTAAGCAAGGCACGGAAATGGGTGAGGTGGAGAGGAGACTAGCCTTGACAGCAAAGAGAACCAGAAAGAGGGAGAAAAACAGCAGCCCCAGAAAGCACCAAATGCTGTCACTTTCGTATAGGCCTGCACAGTGACTTGCGCAGATATTTATTTATTTTAAAATTTTTGGACACTTCAAAGAGGGTTGATGTAGAGAGGAGAGTAGCTTCGACATAAAAGAGAGCCAGAAAGAGGGAGAAAAAACAGCAGCCTCAGAAAGCATCATAGTTTGTATGAAGTCAGTGTACCAAAGACTGACACTCTGAGATAGGTCTGCATAGTGACTTGAACAGATGCAGATAATTCATTTTTTAAAATTTTGGACATTACGCCATCGTCATTAATGGACGAAAAGGTGTCAACATCAATATTAATATAGTGTATTGAATTCTTATGCTTAAAGCCAGAAAGTGAGAGAAAAAACAGCAGCCCCAGAAAGGTCTGCATAGTGACTTGCGCAGATGCAGATAATTCATTTATTTATTTTTGGACATTACGCCATCGTCCTTATTGGAAGAAAAGGTGCCAACAATAATATTGATATAGTGTATTGATTTCTTATGCTTAAATGGTTTTACGTTGGAACGGAACCGATTTGATCTTTCAAAACCGTTTACGATTCAATACTGTATAAATTCGGTCTATTTTTCTGGTGAAAATAGAGTGGCCTGGCGCCTTAAGGTTAAGCAAGGCACGAAAATGGGTGACAGCAAAGAGAAGCAGAAAGAGGGAGAAAAACAGCAGCCCCAGAAAACACCAAGGACTGTCACTCTGGTATAGGCCTGAACAGTGACTTGAGCAGATGCAGATAATTTATTTATTTTTTAATTTTTGGACACTACGAAGAGGGGTGAGACGGAGAGGGGAGTAGCTTCGACATCAAAGAGAGCCAGAAAGAGGGAGAAAAAACAGCAGCCCCAGAAAGCATCATAGTTTGTATGAAGTTAGTGTACCAAAGACTGCCACTCTGGGATAGGCCTGCATAGTGACTTGAACAGATGAATAGTGTATTGAATTCTTATGCTTAAAGCCAGAAAGTGGGAGAAAAAACAGCAGCCCCAGAAATGTCTGCATAGTGACTTGCGCAGATGCAGATAATTCATTTATTTATTTTTGGACACTACGCCATCGTCCTTATTGGAAGAAAAGGTGCCAACAATAATATTGATATAGTGTATTGATTTCTTATGCTTAAATGGTTTTACGTTGGAACGGAACCGATTTGATCTTTAAAAACCGTTTACGATTCAAAAGTGTATAAATTCGATCTATTTTTCTGGTGAAAATAGAGTGGCCTGGCGCCTTAAGGTTTAGCAAGGCACGAAAAGGGGTGAGGTAAAGAAGAGACTAGCCTTGACAGCAAAGAGAACCAGAAAGAGAGAGAAAAACTGCAGCTCCAGAAAGCAAAAAATGCTGTCACTCTGGCATAGGCCTGCACAGTGACTTGCGCAGAAGCAGATACTTTATTTATTTATTTTTGGACACTATGCCATCGTCCTTAATGGACGAAAATGTGCCAACATCAATATTAATATAGTATTGAATTATTATGCATAAAGCCAGAAAGTGGGAGAAAAAACAGCAGCCCCAGAAAGGTCTGCATAGTGACTTGCGAAGATGCAGATAATTCATTTATTTATTTTTGGACACTACGCCATCGTCCTTAGTGGACGAAAAGGTACCAACAATAATATTGATATAGTGTATTGATTTCTTATGCTTAAATGGTTTTACGTTGGAACGGAACCGATTTGATCTTTCAAAACCATTTACGATTCAATACTGTATAAATTCGGTCTATTTTTCTAGTGAAAATGAAGAGGCCTGGGGCCTTAAGGTTAAGCAAGGCACGAAAATGGGTGACAGCAAACAGAACCAGAAAAAGGGAGAAAAAACAACAGCCCCAGAAAACACCAAAGACTCTCACTCTGGCATATGCCTGCACAGTGACTTGAGCAGATGCAAATTATTTATTTATTTTTGGACACTACGCCATCGTCCTTAGTGGACGAAAAGGTGCAAACAATAATATTGATATAGAGTATTGATTTCTTATGCTTAAATGGTCTTACGTTGGAACGGAACCGATTTGGTCTTTCAAAACCGTTTACGATTCAATACTGAATAAATTCTGTCTATTTTTTCTGTGGAAAATGAAGCTTAAAAAAATTTCACATCATTTGGAAATTGTCAGGATGTGACATTGACGATTATCGATTATTAAATCAGATAATTGAATCGAAACTTATTGATGTTAATCACTTGTCATAACTCGAGAAGATTTTCCATCGATGAATGGCAAATCGTATTCACATCAGATTAACTTTGTAGCCGAAGTGAATTACACGATTTTCATAAAACATTTCCTTCGATCTATTATTCTGTTTTTTGTTTTGATATCAAAACAGAACGTCGACGCTTAGTCGATAACGATGATTTACATTTTTCGGGAAAGCTGTTTCGTAAGAGTTATTTTTTTGTATACGGTACGATCGAATACAGCGGAAAAGTTAGTTCGATTGGGTGGTTTTTAAGCCACACACACACATAACACACACACACACACACACACACACACATATATATATATATATATATATGTATGTATTGCCGAGGTTTAATTGATCCATGTTTCTTGTGTTTACAAGAAAAGGTAGTGATAATTAGATTCTCAAATAAGAAAAAATTATTGAATAAAAAGGATGAATTCCTAGGGAAATGCAGGCATAAATTAAGTAACGCATTAATATAGTAAAAAAGTAAAGTCGTCAGGTCGGCCTAATGTCGGTATCAGCCAGACAGCGAGAAAGTATATCCCCTTTTCCTCTTTGTTTTGATATCAAAACAGAACTTCGACATTTAGTCGATAACGATGATTTACATTTTTCGGGAAAGCTGTTTCTTAAGAGTTATTTTTTTGTATACGGTACTATCGAATACAGTGGAAAAGGGGATTCGATTGGGTGGTTTTTAAGCCACACACACACACACACACACACACACACACACATATAATATATATATATATATATAATATATATATATATATATATATATAAATTTATAACACACCGTTGGGTGAAATACTAAAACCGCAGTCATCATTGATGAACCCAAGGTCAACAGGTGTTTCGGGTCATTACTCACCATACACCCTCGCCCAGGAGATCCCGACCGGACTGATCAATTCCCGGTTGGCGACCTAGTGGCACTTATCCAAACATCACTCCTGCGGATCCAGAGCCATCTCGATGCTTTCTCAGCAACTCCTGTTATTTCTGCTATGGCTCTCCTACTTTGCTGGCCTCTAATGCCGAGGGTCTTAAACATCTTAAAAATTGACCTGCCAGCAAAGCCACGGCATCCAACCACGAAAGGTTCATTTCGGGCCTTCCAGCCATTTGCTCTGCATTCGACCACAAGCTCTTGGTATTTGGCCGTCTTCCTACAATTTGCCTCCTCTATCCTATCTTCCCACGGGACTGTAAGTTCTAATATCACCACCTGCTTATATATGTATGTATGTATATGTATTGCCAAGGTTTAACTGATTGAATGAAAAGGGTGAATTCCTAGGGAAATGCAGGCATAAATTACGTAACGCATTAATGTAGTACTAAGATTAATATAGATATAATATATTTAAAAAAAATGGCTCAATTAGAGTACACACAAGTAAGAAGTAAATGAAATGATCAATGGAAAAGTAAAGAAAAAGGATAAGGAGTACCAGCAGATAGACAGTATCATAAATTACTTTGGTCTGTCAACATATGGTAGACTAAGCTCTAACTTCAAAGAAAGAATTTTAGAGAAAAGCGTTTATTTTACTTTTAGGAGACATAGAATAAAAATAGTCCTAAACCAGGCGAGTATATAAAATTAGCTACGTGAATTCCCTTAGTTCTCCTGAGGAAGGTTTACTGTGAACACCAAAACCGTGGTAGAGAGAATAACTTTTCTACAACTATATATGTATATATATATATATATATATCATCATCATCATCATGTCGCGCTGTCAGCGCGGATATCCATGACAATCTCTATCTATCCGTCCCTATCGCTTATCATTCTCGGGAGGTCCTCTATGCAGCATCCCGTATCCGCACAGAGCTGATCAATGTACATCTTTGCCGGTCGGCCCACACTGGCGTGTCCCTGTGCTGGCTTCCACAGGAGGACGTCGCTTATGAGTACGTCCTTGCTTCTCCAGCAGTGTCCCGCGCGTCTTGTCCGTCTTACTCGGATGGTTTGGGTGATATGTTTGATTGAACTCAACGGACAATTCTTGTGCGACGAGTTTTTTTCCAATCCTTTCTAATTGGCTGACCATCTTTTTAATATCATGGTGGAATTGGTATATGAATCCCCCAAATGTTCTAACACGAGTACTTTCAGCACTACTTAGTGCCATCATCAGGTGTGGAACTGATGAGATGTTTCCATTGTTTCTTTTTAAACGGAAATAAGTGATGGCAGTAGGTAGTGAAGAAAATACTCGTGTTAAAGCCTTGTTGGTGGGGCGGTAGAATATTCCAACTGCACCTCCGCAGAGTGGAAAAAAACAATGAGGCCACCTGTTGCGCGTGGGTGTCGACCAGGGATGTATAAGGACAGAATGCTGGTGGCCGAGCAGTTAATAACATGCACCACTCCACCATGAGCCTTACTTGGGCTTGTCACGGTAAGCACTAA
>CM042182.1:3417359-3449859 GCA_023376005.1 Doryteuthis pealeii | reverse complement strand
AAATAACATGCAATTGTATTTATATATACAAAAAATAGCGGTTTGCAGTGTGAATGGAAAGGCTAATTTGCATATTGATATTAACAATGTGATTTTATTAAATATGTGCTTAGTATTATGAATCTTAAATGAAATCCATTAACAAGAAAAAATAACTGTCATTTTATTTCTTATTTCCTAATTTTACTAAATAGTTAAATAGGTAAAATTCAGCAATGAAAGACGGGAGTGATGGAAGAGTAAGTTTCATTTCTATTTTTCTATTATAACCCCACTCTGTTACATATCTTTTTGTCTGCCTCTAATTTAATACGATATTTCATTACATTAAAACTTAAATACATGCACCCGGAGGGTGCATATATTTGCTAGTACATATAACAATAAAATGGGGACAATACTCCGAATAATCCAAATAGTGTTAATTATCAAGCCCCATCTAAAAAAAATTCTAAGAAATAACTAACATCATTTTTTTCTACGAATACGACGGAAGGAAGGAAAGTTGGTAGGACAGTCTGGCAAGTTGATTGTGTTTTCATCACTGACCGGTCGAGACGCTGCGAGAATTCACGAAGACAAGATTCGTCAAGAGTGGAACAATCATTTTTTAAAGAAATGAACCATTTGTTCGAGAACTTTCAATATTCGCCAATGAGAAGAAGAAGAAAAAAAAACTCATTTGAAAATCAGACTGAACAATGTAGAATAACAACAGGTCAGACGTACTTGGCGGGAAACAGCTAACAATAATGTCGGCCATTTTACAATTGTTTATTGGAGTTAGAGACGCTAGTGTAATGTTTAGGGTTGTAGTAGGAAATGGACTCGTCGAACAGGCTGAGTTTGTCCGTTTATTGCTCTCCAAATCTGGTTGGAGTTTAGCGAAAAATGGAACTTTTTGTAATCTCCATTTGTCTGTAAATGAGTTCTAGAGCTCCCCTACTCCTAGAAATTGGTTTATAAAGCATTTTCTATGGAATCAAAAATGCTATAAAAAAGTTAAGTTATTACTGATTTCTGATTTGCAAAATTCTAATTGATTTTGTAGCTTTACTTCTGAACATAAATCAAATATATATAATATGATAAGATAAATATATAAAGGTTTTACATATCTATTTATTAGGTGAAAAGGAACAAAACATATTGGTTTCATGCGATGCAATCATCAGGTGAAGATGTTTCAAATGCAAGGAAAATCGATAAAAATTTCAAAATAATTCAGAAAATTCAATAGACATCTATATATCTTATATAACAGCTCTATTTTATATTGAGCACTCTACCAATTAATATATTCTACCATTCCAGCAAAAGCTGAAACAGTGACCATCTCACACACTATATATATATATATATATATATATATATATATATATATTAAATATAACTGTTTATACAGAGGTTTTAGGAGCATTTACCTAAGGTTTCTGGCTTTTGCCTTCTTCAGAATGTTTATTTCATGCCTCTAATGTGTCTGTAAACAAAATGTGTACGGTTGAAACTAGGAAGGAAAGGAATCTATTAAAATGCTCCCTAAAACATCTGTATAAACAGTTATATTTAATAAATACAGCTCTTACATTTGTATTTGAGCACTTTATTTTCCTTTATTTCATCTCGGAAAAATTACCAATATATATATATATATATATATATATATATATATATATATATATATATAAGATATTTATCCAAAACTTGGTAGTAAGGGAGGATTCTATATGTGATTTCTAAGATACACTGTATTATTATTGTATGATCCAATATGTATAAATACAGTGAATCTTTAAATAACTAAAAAGAGCTCAATGTATAATACACTTTTTAAATTATATACAGAGCAATATTTATCATAAAAAGGAAGGAAGACCTCAACACCGTAATTCCATAGTAAATTTATTTCGACCAAAATTGGGGCCTATATAAATCCAAGTTGATTTAATATAGCTCCCAAAATCCAGTCTCAGCAGATGGGTATCAATTCACTTTTATTTTGGGGAGCTATATTAAATCAACTTAGATTTATATAGGCCCCAATTTTGGTCGAAATAAATTTATTATGGAATTACGGAGTTGAGTTCTTCCTTCCTTTGTATGATATATATATATATATATATATATATATGTGTGTGTGTGTGTGTGTGTGTGTGTGGTGTGTGTGTGTATCTTTAAAGAAATTGACCATTTGCTAGGGCCGGGTTAGCTCAGTTGGTAGAGCGTTCGGCTATAAAACCACAAGGTTCCTAGTTCGATACCGGCCCCTCACCAACTCAGTGTATGAGTAGCAGAGGGATCTGTACGGTAAAGTAAGGAGCTGATGGTAGGTGTGGGGCTCTGCCTCAGACGCAATAACAATCTCCCTGGTCTAGCGCTAGTGAAAAGGAGATAGACTCACTCGCTGATTGGCTGATACCGACTTTAGGCCACCCCGACGACTTGGCGTGGTGTAATGGTTATTGTTATAGGTGATATAACCTATGGACATAAATGGAATGCGCCGACGGCTACTATAAGTAATAGGAACAATTGTGGCTTGACACGAAGCAAATGCGAGTCAGCTCGTAACTGTATTGGTCGGACGCAATCTCCACTTTCTTGCTGTAAATTTCTACTCCTTTTTGTTCAATACATTTGTATACATTGTTACCAGTCGGTTGTCTTATTTTTTACCCTTAAAACCCCACAACAGTTATTGTCGTAGGAAATGGACTCGTCGAACAGGTTGAGTTATGTCAATTTTTAGCTCTCCAAATTTGGTTGGGGGTGTCGCGTGAAAATGGAACTTTTGTTATCTATTTTTATGTGTAAAATTAGTTCTGGATATCTCCTAATCTTAAAAATTGGTTTATAAAAGCATTTTGCCCAAGGAATCCAAAAATGTTAATAAAAAACGTCTTAAATTTAACCAATTTTAATTTATTAATAATTTCGAATTTACGAAATTCGAATTGATGTTGTAGCTCGGTTCTGTGCAAAAATCATATATATATATATATAATATATATATATATATATATATATTCTTGTACGCAAATGTATTTTAGAAGTAAAGCTGTTTGCATCATCTGAAGTCTAGAATACTTCTGAAGTCTAGAATACACACACACACACACACAATATATATATATATATATATATATATAATATATATATTATATATTTATAATTTATTAAAGAAATGGATCCAATAGAAACCTACTCGAGTTTCACCATTAGGATCTTCAGGGTTAAATCCACTGAATTAATCAAGGTACCGATTAATTGCAGCCGTTTACACGTGTGTTCATTGAATAAGATATTTCGTTATAAGGGAAAGCTTGTTTTCGTTTTTGGAATTTCACCGTTGTTTTTTCGTGAGTATTAAAATGTAAATAAAAGATGCGAATCGATTTGTGGGTATCTGTGAGTATTGAGCACTTTGTATTTGTTTTATGCCTTAACCCTGGTTTTGTGCACCTCCAACGTAAAATCCACTGAATTTATATATATATATATATATATATATATATATATATATATATATATATATATATATATATATATATATATATCGTGCAATTGCACGGATGTCCATGACGATTTCTTGCCAACCTTCCCTATCAACTCTGGAACTTCTCCTGCACAGCATCAGCATCCCTACATAGTTGGCCAATGTAGATCCTGGCTGGGCGGCACACATTAGCGAGCTCATCCTTGCTTCTCCAGCAGTGTCTTGCATGTCTAGCCCGTCTTACTCGTACGGTTTGTGAGATGGGGGCAGTTGGCCATACAGTTGCTTTTTTTTTTCACAACCTATTCAGGACCGCTCGCAGCATTCTCGTGCAGCTCCCATCTAGCTTATTCTCAAGGCGCTTCGTTAGGGTCCAGTGGTACAGCCATACAGCAGTACCGACACAACCACAGCCTGGAAGATTTCTTGTAAGCAACTGTGGCTCAGAAGGAAAGCTTTTTGCATCATTTGAAGTATAGAATTCTTGAAAATGTTTGAATTCCTTCTAGCATGTTAACTTTAATTACTTGTATATTATGTTTTAGTAGCATACCATGTAATCCAACACAGTTTGCCATATGGCGGTCTTGACACAGCATCGCTAGATGAATGAATTATGAGATTGAACCACCAACCAGGGCAGAAGGGGTCGAGATGACCTCGAAATTCGATGTGTTTATGACCCAAATGAGCCACCTAGATTGGGGAATTCGGTTGTGGTTAGGCCTTGGGGTGGAAAGGCTCCGACAGGCTGTTCTTGCCCAAGACACACAGCATTAAGATGCTGTGGCCCCACGACCAAACGAGGTTACAGAGTTGTGGAGAGGTATCTCAAAGGACCTCATAAATCCGGGATAATTTACGCTTGGATCGGCAATATTCTCTTTCTTTCTTTCTTTCTTTCTCTCTCTCATTTTCTCGTTCTCTCTCTCTCTCTCTCTTTCTCTCTCTCTCTCTCTCTCGCTCTCTCGCTCTCGCATACACATGTTCACTTTCTCTCAATTTCTCTTTCTCTCTCTCTCTCTTTCTCTCATACACATGTTCACTTTCTCTCACCTTTCTTCTTTCTCTCTCTCTCTTCTCTCTCTCTCTCTCTCTCTCTCTCTCAGCTACACATTTCTTCTCTCTCTCTCTTCTCTCTCTCTTTCTCTTTCTCTTTTTCTCTTTCTCCTCTCTCTCTCTCTCTTTTCTCTCTCTCTCTCAACGCACGCATACACATGTTCACTTTCTCTCACTTTCTCTTTCTTTTCTCTCTCTCTCTCTCTCTCTCTCTCTCTCTCTCTCTCGCATACATATGTTCACTTTCTCTCTCTTTCACTCTCTCTCTCTCTCTCTCTCTCTCGCATACACCTGTTCACTTTCTCTCTCTTTCTCTCTCTCTCTCTCTTTCTCTCGCATACACATGTTCACTTTCTCTCACTTTATCCCTCTCTCTCTCTTCTCTCTCTCTTTTTTTTCTCTCTCTTTTCTTTCTCTCTCTCTCTCTCTCTCTCTCTCTCTCTCTCTTTCTCTCGCATACACATGTGCACTTTCTCCCACTTTCTCTCTTTCTCTCTCTCTCTCTCTTTCTCTCTTTCTCATACACAAATACAAACGCTCTCTTTGTCTCTGTATCTCACACAGATACACACGTAAAAACACACCTGCTATATCCCCCCTCTCTCTTTCTCTGTCTCTCTATCTGTCCTTCTCTCACTCTCTCTCCCCTCTCTATCTCTATCTCTCTCTCTGTCTCTCTCACACACACACAGATATATACGTTCTCTTTCTCCCACTTTCCATCTCTCCCTCACATACACAAATAGAAACGCTATTTTCCCCTCTGTCTCTATTTCTCGCCCTCTCTCTCAAACACTCACACACATACACACATACATACATACACACTTTCTCTCTTACTCTTCCCTCCTCTCACATACACATACACACATGCTCGCGCCCTCTCTTTCATGCATACACAAGCTTCCTTTCTATCTTTATTTCACACAGGCACATACATACACACACACACGCCTGTGTTCTCTCTCTCTCTTTCTCACACCCACACCCACACACACCCCACACATACATACATACACGTTCTCGACCTTTTTATCTGCCACACACATACACGCACACACCGCTCTGTATCTCACACAGATACCTAATGACACAGACGCTTGCTAGCTTCCCCCCCTCTCTCTCTCTCTCTTCCCCATTTTCTCTCTCTTGGCCATAAACTTCGCACAATTTTCATTTTTGTCTCTTCTCTCGTATCATATCCACTTCTTTTTCTGTTTTTAATTTCATTTTTCCTTACTAATTTTTCTTTCTTTCTTCTTATTATTAGGTTGTTACAAAAATAATGGCCGGTTGAAGTGCTCGGTTTTGAAATGTCATTTTAACATAGAATTTGTAGTTTATTTCAGGAGATTTTTTGCATATATAATAATTAATGAGTGCTCAAAAACAAAATTCAATTTATTTTCGGATAGAAAGTATTTTTGAAAAATAGGGGCCTTCAAAGATGAACATGCCTAAACATGACCTTCGCCTTCTTATGTTGCATGAGTTCAATGCCTCCGAAACTGCTGCCAATATTAACAAAGCATGGGGAGATGAATCCACAAGTGATCGGACTGTACGAAGGTGGTTCCAGAAATTCCGCAGTGCAGATGAGAGTCTTGAAAATGAAGAAGATAGAGGACGGACATGCAGTCTTGACAATGAACAATTGCAGGCAGTTCAATGAGCACCATTTCAATGAGCACGGTCAAGGTGTTACGCAAACAAAGCCACGAGTACACTTCAAACCGACTAAGTTTTTGGTGCTCATTGAGCTCATGGGGAACCAATTTATCGAGCTTTTTCACCTTTCTAATACTCTGTAAATGGCCATTTTTTTATTTTTTTATTTCTTTTTTTCTTTCTTTCTTTTTTTTCTTTTTTTTTCTTTTCTTTTTTTTCTTTTTTTTTTTTTTTCTTTTCTTTTCTTTTTCTTTTCTTTTTTTTTCTTTTCTTTTTTCTCTTTTTTTTTTTTTTTTTTTTTTTTTCTTTTTTCTTTTTTCTTTTTCTTTTTTTATTTCTAATCCGTGCTGTTTAATTACTTTTCATAATTTATTTTATTTATATCCAAATATTTTTTTATGTTGTTTCTTTCAGGCACATTGAGTGTTGAGGCTATCTACCAAGACAGAAACTGATGCAATGCTGACACCAAATATATGAGATATCTCTCTGACACTTTGTCGTGGATTTTGCCCAACAACTGCCTGCAATTGTTCATTGTCAAGACTGCATGTTCGTCCTCTACCTTCTTCATCTTCAAGACTCTCATCTCCACTGCGGAAATACAACATTTATACGTAAAATACGATTCTAATTATATTATCTCTTGCGCGCTATTCTGCATTTGTTCTAATTTTACTCCATAAAATTCCATGGAGCACCACAGCTAGAGCGAAGGCACGGTTGCAAATGTCAATTTTCTTTTCTTTCTGGATGAATTAAAACTTACTGATTAGTTTTAGGTTAAAACGTTTCAGGTGCCATGAATGTTGTAATTTATCTACTCCTTCTCTAAATGTCTTTAACATTTTTCTTGTAGGAATCTCAGGAGCTTAATCGATATCGACCCATAAATCTAGGGCTCTATGAGTAACAAGCAAGCAAACTAAGATAATTTATTTTACTCTAGCCGTAGTTTCTGCGTTTCGCTTCGAAATTTATTTCAAGGTAGAGTTTTAATTTGCAATCGTGTCTAGAGATTAGAATTGAACTGTCCCATTAAGTTATAGGGCCTTCTATAGTATGCACTAATATATATAAATTACCTCCTCCTATAGTTTTTTTCACTAATTGATTCTACTTACTGCTTATACTTTTTGTAATGGGTTTCTTTTCCATCCATTTAGTCTGGTGCCCTTTTTTATAATGTGAAATCCATTAATACTACTTTATAGTTCTTGAAGTATTTCCCATTCTATAGATTATGGCCGAAAATAAAATAATACTGAAATTAAGTAGATTATATTTTATAAAGTATTTATTTGTAAACATTTTGTACAGAAACAAATTTATGTTAAAGAGTGGAAAGGAAATGATTGAAGATTTTAGTCTTTCTTTCCACAAAAATAAACAATTTGAACTATAATAGTTTCTGCGTTTCGCTTCGAAATTTATTTCAAGGTAGAGTTTTAATTTGCAATCGTGTCTAGAGATTAGAATTGAACTGTCCCATTAAGTAATAGCGGCTTCTACAGGATTCACTAACCTATACAAATTACCTCCTCCTATAGTATATAAGAGCCTGGCTTTTTAGAGGGCGGGAAATCGTATTCACGCTGAATGCTGGAAAGTAGGTATTTGCCTCTCATCCCACTTATGAGGGTTGGACACAAGGTCTCATTTTTATGTGGGCGCATAAACATTGCATCGATCGCGTCGGCATTCACCTTCAAGGAGAGCGCACCAGGCGCTGGGCAATAAACCCAGCCCTGCCCCTTTAAATCAAGGCGGCAGGTATTGCCTGGGATCGACGCTATTAATTGTACTTAACCGATCCAGTGGCCGAAGCTCATTGGACTCCCGAGTCGGGAAGAAAAAGTATCTTAGTGTAAATACTGATACTACGACTATATTGTTGCTTGTGCATTCTAAAGACAAGAGTCTTCGCCTTTGAGCCTAACTATATCGAACAAACCTACATAAGATAATATTCTGCGACTTGTAGTTAGCCACGTCTACATCTGGTTTGATATCCACGCACAGTTTATGACCCCGCCTATTATTACTAGGTGTTTTTGAGTAGAATTGGACTGTCCCTGTTATGAATTCTACAAGAAGCACTAAACTATAAAACTTACCTCTTCCATTAGTATATACATATTTACCAACACCTCCGCATATATACATATTTTACCAACTCCTCCGCACGAGCAGGATGTGACACAAGGTCAATTTATTAATTGGAGTTCAACATGTTTGAATTCAGAGTTTTCCTTCTCCTAGACCGGTTGCCTAACCAAGGTTAAAGGGCCCGGTTTGCCCTGCTATTTACCCATAGCTGGAGGGAGAATTGGATTCATACCTTTCCCAAGGGTATCATTAGCGCTAAGTGAAAATGCAGTTACCGCGTCCAGGATTTGAACTTGTGGCGACGAGTCCATTTCCCATGACTTTAACCATTACAGCACGCGCTTCCGTTAGTATATAAGAACCTGGTTTTTTAGAGGCTGAGGAACACGTATTCACGCTGAGATGCTGGAAAGTATCTGTTATAGGTGATACACCCTATTGACCAATGGAATGCGCCGACAGGTTACTATAAATAACAGGGACAATTGTGGCTTAACAGTAAGACAATGCGAGCAAGCCAATACTCTATTGTTGGACGTAGTTTTCCACATCTCTCTATTGTATTTGTTTACTTTCTGTTAATACATTTTTCTACTTTTGTTACCCGTCGTTTTGTTCTTATTTGACCCCTTAAAACCTCACAACAGTATCTTAGTCTAAATAATAATTCTTTGACGACGACGCCGACTTTGCTGTTTTTACATTCAAGTGAAAAATCAAAATTCGCCGTCAATGTTTCGATTCTTAATCGGTACCCCATATTTCTAGCATTTTGCCCCCGCCCTAAAAAAAAAAGAAAAAAGAAGTTAAACTGGAATAATTAATTACGCCTACCATTCAAGTTACATAAACAATTTTTACTTACTTAACTCTCTGTAAGTACCCCCCCCCTTTCTTTGTGATTTGCCCCCCAGATAGATAGTAAGTATTTCCAATAAATAATCTTTTTATTTTACCTGTAAAAAAATTGTTTGTCTTTTTCCTTTCCCGAAGGTAAAAGAATTCGCATCAATTCCTTCATATATAGTTTTTGATGACGATATCTCTCTGTGTTTAAAATCTGTTATAAAATAAGTCGTCGGGGTGGCTTCCAGCGAAGGAGTCTATCCCGTATTCACTAGCACTAGACCAATGAGATTGTTTTTGCGTCGGAGGTGGAGCACTACATCTACCATCAACTCCTTACTTTACCACACAGATCCCTATGCTACTCATACGCTGAGTTGGCGAGGGCCGGTATCAAACCAGGAACCGTGAGGCTCCCAGCTTGAAACTCTACCGACTGAGCTGAGCAGGTCTCTCGGTAGATAGTAAGAATTTCCAGTAAATACTCTTTTTAATTTACCTGTAAAAAATATTTTTCTTTTTTCTTTCTCGAAGGTATAAGAATTCGCATTAATTTATCCATATAAAGTTTTTGATGACGTCATCTTACGCTGAGGTGGCGAGGGCCGGTAGGAAACCACGAACCTTGAGGCTCCCAGCCTGAAACTCTAACGACTGAGCGAAACCCCCGCCCTGTCGGCTGGGGCGTAAGAATGCACCAACTGCACCTCTGCTGAGGGGTAAGACTCCGCCAATGGGGCCACCTGTTGGCCGTGGGTGGCGACCCGTGATGCTTAAGGATAGAACCCAGGTGGATGAGCAGTTCATGACTCGCAATACTCCACTTTGGCCCTATCTTGAGCTAGACGGGCGGTCGGAGAGACCCCCTCCGATCAATCGGCTGGTCACGTCAAGCCCTAGCACCTATATGATTGCCCCAACCCTATTGCCCTTATGGCAAGCCCCAACTTTTTTTATCATATGGGTGCTAGAAGGCGGTGGCTGAGGGTCTACATGTCCTGGGAATGATGTTAAACTCTATCTGATGGTGAGGTTCCAGTTTTGGAGGTTTGGGGAATATGGAGCACCCCTTCATCACCATTGCTCCCTGGTCCACTCTGACCCGGAGTGGTCGTACTTGTTAGGGTCCCATCTATGGGTTGAATAGGAAAACATGAGTTGATAAACAAAATTGTATTATCCATTAAGAATGAATTTATTTCAAAACTTTATCGGCATTAAATGACACACTGAGGTTGATATGCCGTAAAATAAAACAAAACCAAAATTGATTACAGCAAATAAACCCCTATACATTTTTGAATATCTAATTACCAATAGAAGTATTCGGCATAAAATAACCCTAAGGTTTGAGATGCCGTAAAACCCAACCAACCAAATCAAACCTGAGCTAAACCGGCCTCTCGGTAGATAGTAAGAATTTCCAATAAATACTCTTTTTAATTTACCTGTAAAAAAGATGTTTTTCGTTTTTCTTTCTCGAAGGTGTAAGAATTCGCATCTATTTAGCACCATATATAGTTTTTGATGACGTCATCTGTCTGTGTTTAAAAGCTGTGATACATAACCTTTATTCTGACAGCTGGCTTAGATAAACAAGACAAAAATACCAAAAAACAAAAACAGAAAAAAAAACAACAACCCAGGAATAATGGGAAATATATTTGTATTTCAGCTGCATAAATGCCGGTCATGTTGACATAAAATTTCACAACTATTCCCAATGATCCAAAATCTCACTGAGTGACCTTATATCTTGGACAAAAGGCTAATGCCTCCCGCCCCCAGTTCTTGAGAAGGAAATGGATTCTCTTTTCTAAAAACGCATTAACAAAACAAATAAACCTTGTTTTTTTTAAAATTCAAACTTAACCCCTTCAGCATTAACTGTATTTCCACCATCAATAATCTCCAGTTGCAGCCCCCCCCTGTCGGCTGGGGCGTTAGAATGCACCGACTGCACCTCTACAGAGGGGTAAGACTCCCCCAATGGGGCCACCTGTTAGCTGTGGGTGGCGACCCGTGATGCTAAAGGATAGAGCCCAGGTGGATGAGCAGTTCATGACTTGCAATACTCAACTTTGGCCCTATCTTGGGCTAGACGGGCGGTCGGAGAGGCCCTCTTCGATCAATCGGCTGATCACATCGAGCCCTACCACCTATATGATTTTCCCAATCCTATTGCCCTTATGGCATATCCCAACCTTTTTTATCATATGGGTGCTAGAAGGCGGTGGCTGAGGGTCTACATGTCCTGGGAATGACGTTAAACTCTATCTGATGGTGAGGTTCCAGTTTTGGAGGTTTGGGGAATGTGGAGCACACCTTCATCACCATTGGTCCCTGGTCCACTCTGACCCAGAGTGGTAGTACCTGTTAGGGTCCCATCTATGGGTTGAATAGAAAAACATGAGTTGATAAACAAAATTGATCATCGATTAAGAATGAATTTATTTCAAAACTTTATCGGCATTAAATGACCCACCGAGGTTGATATGCCGTAAAACCAAACCAAACCAAACAAACCAAATCTAAAAAAAAAAAAAAGAAAAAAAAAGTGGTTCTCAATTGATCTGAACATTGTGTGAAAAAAATAAATGGGATCTCCATCAGCATGCGGCATGATGTCCTGGACAAATCCTATATGAAGCACTCCACCAAAAATCTGCTGTGCAACCACTTACCTTCTATCACACAAACCATTCAAATAAGATGTAAGTAAAGTAAAGTCGGCGGGGCGGCCTAAAGTCGGTATCAGCCAGTCAGCGAGGGAGTCTATCCCCTTTTCAATAGCGCTAGACCAAGGAGATTGTATTTAGCATCTGAGGTGGAGCACCCCACCTACCGTCAGCTCCTTACTTTACCGCACAGATCCCTGTGCTACTAATACGCTGAGTTGGCGAGGACCGGTATCGAACTAGGAACCTTGTGGTTTCTAGCCGAACGGTCTACCGACTGAGCTAACCCGGAAACACGTAGATTTTGTTTCCAATTTCAGCTGTTTTTGATATACTGATGCTTGAGTGATATTTGTGTCGAGAATAAGGGATATTAAGAAAATTAACCACGTTAATTATTTTTTTCAATTCAGTTCTTTTTTTCTGATTATTGAGAAATATATTTTTTATAAAAGATTTGGGAAAAAAATCAAAATCAAAATTTTCGGTTTTTAAAATTTTTTTTTTTTTCAAATATTTTCTTGTTCTGACCGAATAGGATTTGAGATTAGACAGCAAAAACAAAGTTTTGTACAAAATTTTGAACATAATTTTTTTTTTTTAGTTAAGAGATCAAACAGAGCAAGATTGACATTAAAACATTTTACCTTCAACAGTTCCACTGGAAGCCCATCCAAACCTGGAGCTCTACCAGAATTAATTTGTTTGATAGCCATTTCAAATTCTGTAAATTTGGTAAATGTAAAGTTGGTACTCATATATATATGTATACACACATATATATATGTATACACACATATATATATATATGTTTATACCTTCATATATACACACACACATGCACACACGTTCAAAATTTTTCTACAAAACTTGGTTTTTCAAAATAAGTTTAGTGATTTAAGCTGTTTTGAATTTATATAATTCAATTTTATAAAATAATGTTTTTTACTAAATCGACAGCAGATAGCCCACAAATAATTTTATGTTTAAAATTTGTACAGAAGTACGCTTTTAAAAATAAGTTTACCGATTTCAATTAATTCAAATTCTAATGAGTAAAAATGTTATAAAACAAAGTTTTTCTTAGAGTACTGACAACAGAGAAATAGTCGTTAAACAGATAAATTCATAATATAGTCATTTTTAGGGTATTATGCTTATTATTATAAGTAAATAAAAGTAAAGTCGTCGGGGTGGCCTAATGTCAGTATCAGCTAGACAGTGATGTAGTCTATCCCCTTTTCACTAGTGCTAGACCAAGTAGATTGTTTGGGCGTCTGAAGTGGAGCGCCACTCCTACCATCAGCTCCTACCGACTGGGATTATTACTTTTTGATATCAGCATTCATTATACCAACATACAACTTTCACTCTTTGATAGAATTTGATATTTAAAAAAAAGTGACCATATTGTTTGGGCGTCTGAGGCGGAACGCCACTCCTACCATCAGCTCCTTACCAAACATATCCATGTCCATGTGTTACTTATACGGCTGACGAGGGCCAGAATCGAACCAGGAACCCGAGGTTCCCAGCCGGACACTCTACCGACTGAGCTAAGAAACGCTAAATCAACGCTATTTACTTTATATCAATCGAGGATCCAAGTTCAAATCCCGAACAAAACTTTTGGCGTTTTACTTCGCAGAAATGTCTTTGGGAAAGTCATGAACCCCTCTGTTCCTCCAGCTATGGGTAAATAGTAGGACAGACTGGGTTCTTTAGCCTTGGTTAGGCAACCGGTTTAGGAGAAGGAAAATTCTAAATTCAAACTAGCTTTACTTTAGACCTGACGAACCAAGTTTTAACGGGTAACTGGTAACTCTATCATTGTAGTAACGATAGAAATAGCGACAGGCAAATGATAATACGCTAACGGGAAGGAAGTTGAAGAAATTAAGAAGTTCTTCTAGCGATCATCGCTCGCATCGGATTTGGGGATTAACGGCACGTGCCGTGGATTTAAATGTGCGAATCGTTTTCGATTTTGGGGGTGGATCTGACATTTAATTCGGCGGGATTTTGTGATGGAAACGGATCACCCAGTCCAGGTTAGATGAGCACTCCTTCTTTTAATTAAGAAGAACAAAAAAAAAGAAGACTTCGCTGTTCTAGCAGACCATAGATTAAAATAAAATAAAATAAAGGAAAGCAAAAACTGGATAAACACCAGGAACTTGCCAGAGAGCTGAAAATTTTATTGATATATATTATATATATATATATATATATATATATATATATTGTTAAATATTGCAGCCATTTTCTGTCTGCAAGTTTTGTCCTTTGTTTTTTCATATTGCCGGATATTTTTTTTAATATCTGGCGAGAATTGGCTGATGTATTCGCCATATGTTATAGACCGAGTACTTTCTGCCCTATCGTGGGCCATCTTCAAGGTATTTTTAACCGTATAACAATGGGATATTCCATTTACCATTTATATAGGTTGCGTTTATTATTGTTGTTGTTGTTATTATTATATTAGTTTTATTATTATTATTATTGTCATTATTATAATTATTTTTGCTATTATAATTTTATAGTAATTATAGGCATTTTAGAATGTTTTAAATACACATATATTTAAATACACATATATATTAAACACACACACACACACACCACACATATATATATATATTATATATTTTATATACCAAACTTATTGGTAAATTCTCGGGGTGAGAAAAAAACAGCAAATAGTTTGATTGTAAAAATATACTACCAAACAATAACCGGAAAAAAAATTTTGAAAAAAGAAAAGAACAAGATAATCGTACCAACAAAAAATAATCTATTAGTACAATATTTGGCCAAAAGAAAAAACAATTTATATGCATATATATATATATATATATAAGATATATATATTCATACAAACCCGCCAGGAGACTAAAGTTAATAAGTAAAAAGTGCTCAATACCTAAGTAGAGCAAATAATAAAGATAAATCTAATGAGTCAGACGAACCTACTAAAAGTTTCACTTAATGCTCTTCAGGGCTAAGATCTGACTTCAGATCTTAGCCCTGAAGAGCATTAAGCGAAACTTTTAATAGGTTCGTCTGACTCATTAGATTTATATATATATATATATATATATATATATATATATATATATATAAGTAAAGAAATAACAAAAGACTTAGAGATTTTGCATTATAATCTATATCAGGGAGCTTAGACAAAGTGTCTAACTCTCTCGACTCATCATTCGCATCTGATGAGCCGGGAGCGTTAGACACTTTGTCTAAGCTCCCTGAAATAGACTATAATGCAAAATCTCTAAGTCTTTTGTTATTTCTTTACTTATAAATTTGCTCTGTAACTCTAACATTAAGAGCACACATTGAGCTCTCAAACTGCGACAGGTTTGAAAAAACTCTTGTGTCGTAAGGAAGATTTCTTCTCTGGACTTTTGGATTATATATATATATATATATATATATTGTGACGGTAATAGCAATTATAACTAGTATCCATTGAGCAATCTGATTAAACTACGAGGGTGAGTCATACCGTTACTAGTGAAATCCAAGCGACTCTTTTCTATTATACATGTTCTTTTGTTGGTAATTATACCTGTTCTAAACAAAATGGCATTACTTTGTGACTTAATCTCGTATTTTGACTAATTTGATATTGATATGTGGAGGAGTAGGGATGTGATCCACGGAGGATCAGCTTCCTTTTGATGTATGATACATGTTCCTGTGTTGGTAATTATACCTGTCCTAAAGAAAATGGCATTCCTTTTTGAGGGTGGACCATTGCTAGTGTGCTAGAGTGACTATGTGGCAAAGTAGGGATGTGATCCAGCTTCATTTTGATGTATGACAGATGTTCCTCTGTTGGTAATTATAGCTGACCTTAGCAAAATTCCATTTGGGTGGAATCCGTGGATTAGTCGACTGAATTTTTTTTTTATCCCAGAAGTACTTGGGATAAAAACATCCAAATGTAAAAAAATTTGAACAGAAAGCTCGAAAAGATTGTTAATAAAATTGTTAAACAGAAGCCGTGCCTTTTGTTTAATTCTTACAACAACACACACACACACACACACACACACACATATATATATATTATATATATATATATATATATATATATATATATATATATATATATATATATATATATATAGAGAGAGAGAGAGAGAGAGAGAGAGAAGGAGAGAGATAGTGATAGCGTGTGGTGTAATGGTTAAAGTCATGGAAATGGACTTGTCGCCCCGAGTTCAATCCTGGACTGGGTAATTGCATTTCACTTAGCGGTAATACCCTTGGGAAAGGTATGAATCCTACTCTCTCCAGCTATGGGTAAATAGCAGGGCAGACCGGGCTCTTTAAGCTTGGTTAGGCAACCGGTCTAGGAGAAGGAAAACTCTGAATTCAAAACCTGTTGAACTCGCTTAAGAAATTGACCTTGTGTCGCATCTGCTCGTGCGGAGGGGTTGGTAAATTATATATATATATATATATATATATTTATATATATATATATATTTATATATAATATAAAAAGTCCAGAAGAAATCTTCCTTCGACACAAGAGGTTTTATTTTAAAAAACCTGTCGCAGTTTGAGAGCTCAATGTGTGCTCTTAATGTTAGAGTCACAGAGCAAATATATAAGTAAAGAAATAACAAAAGACTTAGAGATTTAGCATTATAGTCTATTTCAAGGAGCTTAGACAAGGTGTGTAACTCTCGCGATCATCAGATGCGAATAATGCCAAATCTCTAACTCTTTTGTTATTTCTTTACTTTATATATATATATATATATATATATATATATTATATATATATATATATTATATTATATGAATAAACAAGGCGTTAGAAGCATAAGGATTATTATTAGAGCCAATTATCAACTCAAAGAATAAAATGAAGAACTTTCTAATCATTTTCGAAATTAGAAATTCGAAATCCATTCTCCAGTCGCTTGGAAACATTTCCCTTTATGCTTGTGTCTCTCAAATTCTGCCTGGTTTCCTTTTTCCAATTAAGAAGTTTACCATATCTAAAGAGAACGATCGGCCTTGAAAATTAATTAACAAAACTTGACACTCATTGTCTGAACACTTTTGGAAATTTCAATGTATAAAGGAAATCATGTGGAAACTGCAACCTCCGGCCTTCATTTTTATAAAAAAATATTTAATTTTCTCCCGTTGGACCGATAGCAACACTTTATATGTAATATTGTAAAAAATTGAAAATAACACAAGTTTTTAAACGAATAATGTTTATTTCACCTACGCTGCAGTGTATTTAGAATATTTTTTTTCTAATTTGGGTCAGTTTGAACAAATCAAATTTAAAAAAAATTGTCAACCTGTCATCCCCTGAGATAAATATGGACTCTTCCATTTTGATTTTTTTTTCTGTCATTGCCGATTCATTCACTGTTTAAGTAAAATCTTTGGGATGTTCTAAAATCAGTATCAACCCGACAGCGAGTGAGCTTAGACAAAGTGTCTAACCCTCCCGACTCATCAGATGCGAATAATGCTAAGTCTTTTGTTATTTCTTTACTTAAATAAATTATCGATCATATGGAGGTCCAATCTCACAGACAAGTTAAAGAAAGTTCTTCCAGGCCGTTGTCGTGTCATTACTGCTGTATGGCTGCACCGCCTGGACCCTAACTGAGCAACTAGAGAATAAACTAGATGTGAGCTGCCCAAGAATGCTGCGGGTGATTATGAACAAGACGTGGAAACAGCACCCTACGAGAAACCAGCTGTACGGCCACCTACCACATATCACCCAAACCATCCGAGTAAGATGGACAAGACACGCGGGACACTGCTGGAGAAGCAAGGACGAACTCATAAGCGACGTCCTCCTGATGAAGCCAACACATGGACAAGCCAGTGTGGGCCGACCAGCAAAAACGTACGTTGATCAGCTCTGTGCGGATTGAGGATGCTGCATAGAGGACCTCCCGAGAATGATGAGCGATAGGGACGGATGGAGAGAGATTGTCATGGATATCCGCGCTGACAGCGCGACATGATGATGATGATATATATAAATAAACAAGGTGTTAGAAGGATAAAGATTATTATTAGAGCAAATTATCAACCCACTAGCGCTAGACCAAGGAGATTTTTGGCGTCTTAGGCGGAGTGCCATACCTACCATCAGCTCCTCACTTTACCGCACATATCCCTATGCTACTCATGCAGTGAGTTTGTGAGGGCTGGTATCGAACTGGGAACCTTGCGGTTCCTGGTCAGATGCTCTACTGACTGAGATAAACCGGCCCTATTATTTACTGCTTAGTCAAGAAATATCTGCTGTTTGTGTTGCGTTGGCATCAAATCGTCTATATATGTTATATAGCGGCTTCTTCAAACTCACGCTGAATTGTATACTGCGGGTATCTAACCCTTAGACGATATATGTAGTGGTCGGTTAATGAAATCACAAGGCATGCTGTATGTAGTGGGAGATTTACTTTTTTTTTCTTCTCGGCTGCACGTGGTGGGCGGCGATCTTGACAATGAAATGACCGAGGGTTAACAATGACTACTACCACTGCTGGGATCTGAGGCAAAGAGGGGTGGACGAACCTCACTGCCAGCTGGCTGCGATGATGCGCGACCGCGCCGGTCACGCACGTTCTCGTCGGCTGTCTCTCCTCCGACTCTAACTGACCCGCTAACTGGTCTGCCCTCTGGCTTTTGTATTGACGATACGCCTACGCATCACTACCCTCCGATCTGATAACTATTCCCGAAATTATTGTTACCCATCCTTCTTTTGTTCGCTTTACCAGGAAAAAGTCCTTTGTCACTGTCACGAAGTGTCTGTCAATATTTTCAAGACACTCGCTAGTCGCGTGGATCCTGAGTGACTAGGCAATTGACTCTCCAAGCAAAAGAAATATTTCAGGGGAAAATACAGAATGTTTTCTTTCAACAAAATATTTAAAAAAATATTAGTCATTAAGACAATTTGTGAGTGAATAATAATTATTTTATTTTATAAGAAATAATTATTATTTACTTTGTTTTTTTTTTTTAAACAGACGGGTACAAATAAATAAAAGTACATGAGCATTAAAAATAAATACCTTCTTTTTCGTTAAAACATAAGTTGCTCTTTTGTTATTATTTCTTTCCTCTCCTTATTTTTCATTTCTCTTTCTTTTTCCTTTAAATCCGGTTTTCAAGACAATTACTTCTTTCGTTTTCTTTCCTTTCAAATTAAGTTTTTTTCATAAATCTCTTTCCACAAACTTTTCCCTTTTCTACAAATCAGTTTCCAAACAATCACTTTTCGTTTTTTTTTTTCAAATTAATTCAGTTTTTTTCAACAAATCTCTTTCTCCGGTATCTTTAACTCTTAACCTTTTTGTTAATAAATAAATAATAAATGTCACTTCAATCCACCGTCGTCCGTCTTGTTAACGTTTTGACTCCATATTTCTGTCTAACCCTTCTCGTGTCCGTCCGTCTCTCTATTCTGTCGTCTCTAAACTAAAAAACCGTCTGGTTTTTTTTTCTCAATTTTTCGCGGTTATTTTTTGGAATCCAAACAAACCTAAGGGAATTAACCCCTTTTTTTCTGCCAAGGGCAGCAACTCTTAACTTTGTCTTTATTATTTAAAATTTTATACTTTTTTCCTTTTCTTTTCTAACAAATAGCCAACCCCCCTTGCTATTATTAAATGATATTCTGAGAAATCTCAGGATATCATGACAGTCACCTTTGTCGTCCCCCCTCTGTTTAATTCAACCGGAAATTTCTATTTCCGTTTGTACAATATACAACATTTGTCATAACTCATTTTTGGACATATTCATAAATCTTCTTAAGATAAAGTCTTGTTGGCAGCCTTCCGTCTACGATAGACGATTGAGTAGTGTCAAGGTGTTTTTTTTAACTACATAGCCTGCGCGGGTTAATATGGAGGATGAGTTGTTGAATTCGTTACCTGCACTGTCGCTGGGGCGTTAGAATGCACCGACTGCACCTCTACAGAGGGGTAAGAATCCCCCAATGGGGCCACCTGTTGGCCGTGGGTGGCGACCCGTGATGCTTAAGGATAGAGCCCAGGTGGATGAGCAATACTCCACTTTGGCCCTATCTTGGCTAGACGGGTTGTCGGAGAGGCCCCCTCCGATCAATCGGCTGGTCACGTCAAGCCCTAGCACCTATATGATTTTCCCAATTCTATTGCCCTTATGGCAAGCCCCAACCCCTTTTATATCATAGGGGTGCTAGAAGGCGGTGGCTGCGGGTCTACATGTCCTGGGAATGACGTTAAACTCTATCTGATGGTGAGGTTCCAGTTTTGGAGGTTTGGGGAATGTGGAGCACCCCTTCATCACCATTGCTCCCTGGTCCACTCTGACCCGGGGTGGTAGTACCTGTTAGGGTCCCATCGATGGGTTAAATAGAAAAATGTATTTCATAAAAAAATTGTATTATCCATTAAGAATTGATTTATTTCAAAACTTTATTGGCATTAAATGAATCACTGAGATTGATATGCCGTAAAACAAAACAAACCAAACCAAACCAATGATTTCGTTAAATTGAGGAAAAATAAACACTTTATATATATATGAAACAACACTTTATATATTATATATATATATATATATATAATATATATATATATATATATAAGAGACTGGTCTCTTTAACCTCGGTTACCTAATCGGTTACTGCTCGTTCGGAGGGGTTGGTAAATATATATATATATATATATATATTCTTCTTTAACTTTTCCTTCTTCTTCTTCTTCTTCTTCTTCTTCTTCTTCCTCTTTAACTTTTTCTTCTTCTTCTTCTTCCCTTTCTTCTTTCTTCTTCTTCTTCTTCTTCTTCTTCTTCTTCTTCTTCTTTAACTTTTCCTTCTTGTTCTTGTTCTTGTTCTTGTTCTTTTTGTTCTTGTTCTTCTTCTTCTTCTTCTTCTTCTTCTTTCTTCTTCTTCTTCTTCCTTCTTCTTCTTCTTCTTCTTCTTCTTTTCTTTTCCTTCTTCTTCTTGTTCTTCTTCTTGTTCTTTTCTTGTTCTTGTCTTGTTCTTGTTCTTCTTCTTCTCCCCTTTCTCTTCTTCTTTTAACTTTTCCTCTTCTCCTTCTTAACTTTTCCTTCTTCTTTCTTCTTCTTCTTCTTCTTCTTCTTCTTCTTCTTCTTCTTCTTCTTCTTATTATTATTATTATTATTATTATTCGGCAAATTTGTTGATTTCCGGGTTCTTTGGACATGTGTTCCCCACAAATACAAAGTTTCAGATAACTAACTCCAGTTTTTTTGTCATCCGAATATTACATCACTTCCAACCAATCAGAATGCAGCATATATCGTTCCGCGTTTTTTTCACTCTCGCAAAATTTGACCGGACACCATTCAACCAAAAACCAAACGATTCTCTGATTGTCATCGGCGTCTATATTCTTTCGACCCCCCCTCTAGCCTGTCGTAGCCATAACATCCGGAAAGCCAAAGGCAAAATTGCCATTGTTCAATTCATTCACAGAATTGTATTTCTGTGACGAGTCTCTCCCCACCCCCTTTTCGGTCTAAGCAAAAAAAAAAAAAAAAAAAAGAAAAAAACTCTTAACATTTCTGTTTTAAATGTTAACACTTCCACGCAGAAAAATACAGTTATGAGGCTGAGTCAAAAAGTTATGCCATTTTTGTTACGTTGTAATATTCACGGCACTAAAACGATACATGTACCGTAGTCCTTTTTTCTTTCTTGGTACTAAAACTCCCAAAGTCACCGTGCTGAAATGGTGCCGATAAGAAAATCATAACACGAGAAACATGTCGTCACAACTGCCAGCCTTTATTCTCGTGCTCGTATAGTGGGCTTCTACCAGAGGGGAGGAAAGGCAGAGAGAAAGAGAGAGAGAGAACACTACTAGATTACTGGGCTCTCATGAGGTCTGTGCCCTACGACCGCCGCCGGCAAAAAAAGGACGAAACCTTTCTTTCTTCCCCCACGTCACCACGTGACTTCCGGTCAACACCCGACTTCCGCTTGCCACTCAATTCTTCGTTCGGGGTCACGCTACGGTCAAACCATCGTCTATCCTTTTTTAAACCTTCATCTTGCAACATTTTGTTTAGGAGAGGTATAATTACCAACACAGGAACATGAATCATACATCAAAATGACGTTGGTACTCTGTGGATTACATCCCTACTTCTTCTCCACATAGTCACCGTTTCTCTCAATATCAACTTAGTCAAAATACAAGGGTGAATAAAAAAAGTAGTGCCATTTTGTTTAGGACAGATGAGAGCATGTATCCCAGTCCCGTAAAATTATGTTGACTGTTCTTTGAGCCACTTTTTCAATACAGTTTTCACTTCCTTGTCTCTGGAATAATATTTGCCTCTTTTCACGGGGCCGAGGAGATGATAATCTGAGGCAAACACTATTTCAATGACGAAGAAATGGCTCAAAGAACAGTATTTAGTATACTACCATACAACCTGAGCACTCCTGGCCAATTTGATATTTTTCAAAAGTGAAAAATTAACCTACCTTAATTGGCAACCTTTGTCGGATCGTATTACTAAAATAAAATCAATGTAATTTTACGTTGAAAGTATCTTGGGGGGCCTATCATGGTGTAATGACTAGGAGGCTAGACTCACAGATCCATTACAACTATATAGCGACTTCGTTACTCGCTGGATGCCCCATAATTGCAACCTTGTGTCACATCCTACGCGTGGCGGTCAGGTTAAATATACACACGTTGAAGTTAACTCAACCATACGCGCAAGAGAATGAAACTAGTGGCGAAATTTCAGAAGGTGGATGATGTGGCGAGTCTGCTACCATTGTATTTAGTGGGGGACGCACTGGCCCTCCATATGAAATGGAGGTGGACGTCCAAAAGGACATAGGGCAGATTTAGGGTCGGTTAAAAGAGGCGTTCACAGACGATGCGCTCACAGTGTACAGGAAACTGAACATGGTCAGGTGGGCTGATGAACGTACTGGACGTCTATGCCAACAAAATCAGGTAGTTGGTTGGATTGGCCGGGTTCAAGAAAAATGGGCTGGAAAAGCTTACAAAATTGACTTTCGTCACGGGGTTCCCTGACAGCGTCTCAATCGGACTTCAACAGGCGCCAAATATCGAAACCCTGATCATGTGGGATCTGATAGCAAAAGCGAGAGTGCTGACGACAACTGGGGACCAAAGCCGGGATGTAGTTGCAGTCGCGCGCTCACCCTACAGTAGTGCCAGGAGCGGCCACAGCACCAATATGAACTGTTACAGATGCAATTGTAGAAATTGGGACAACTTGATTGTTTCTCTTCGGGAAAAGATCATTTTAATAAAAAAAACTGAATCTTTGTTAGGCCACTGAAGCTGAACAAATCTTTTTTACAGCACAATACGTTTTGTAGATTGGGTACCTAGTGTTTGGTTTTGGTTTGATTTGTTTTACGGCATATCAAACTCATTTAATGCCGACAAAGTTTTGAAATAAATCAATTCTTAATGGATAATACATTTTTTATAAATACATTTTTCTATTTAACCCATAGATGGGACCCTAACAGGTACTACCACTCCGGTCAGAGTGGACCAGGGAGCAATGGTGATGAAGGGGTGCTCCACATTCCCCAAACCTCCAAAACTAAACCTCACCATCAGAATAGAGTTTTCGCGTCATTCCCAGGACATGTAGACCCTCAGCCACCGCCTTCTATTACCCATGTGATAAAAAGTGTTGGGGCTTGCTATGAGAGCAATAGGGTTGGGGCAATCATATAGGTGCTAGGGCTTGACGTGACCAGCCGATTGATCGGAGGGGCCTCTCGAACCACCCGTCTAGCCTAAGTAAGGTTCTAATTGGAGTGTTGCAGGTCATGAACTGCTCATCGACCAAGAATCCGCCCTTAAGCGTCACGGGTCGCCACCCACGGTCAACAGGTGGCCCCTTTTGGGGGAATCTTGTCCCTCTGCAGAGGTGCAATCGTTCATTCTAACGCTCCAGCGACAGGGCGGCTAACCTGGTGTAATTGTTAGAAAACTATATTAGCAGGTCATCATTAATGAGTTTGATTCTCGCTGGGTGTCCCATAATTCTGGTCATGTGCCACAATAATCTACGCTAGTGAATAACTATGTAAGGGACTAAATGGAGTAGTCTCCCTTGTCACAGGGTGTGGGTAATCTCCTGCGTGAGGAGCCCTTTTTGGCCACGTAACGCGGGAACCCAAAAACGTCACCCTTTTTGTTGAAGCTGACTGGATGAGTACGGACGTGCTGGTCACCTCTCTCAAGCACACACATGGGACATACCAAACGGTACAGACCCCACATACAGTAAGTGGTTTCCACCTATTCCGTCTCTCTTACACTGCTGTGTATGTTTGGACACTTGTAACTCTGTATAGACTGGAGAACCTTGTTCCCCTATATTTGTAAATTAAATGTTTTATTAATGTAATTAACGCGCTTGTTGTTATCCTACTGAAATATTCCGCGTTGGGACACTTTTCCATTATAAGAACCCAATGCTTTATAAGAACCAGTGTCCATACTCAGTGAACCTCTTATAATTGGGTGACACCAACATACATTCGGTAGAAACAGCCAAAATTGGTCATCGTATTTTAGTGGGCATACGAAAAAATGTTCAAATTTCTTGCACAATTCCATTTCTATGGTCCCGTTCGTAATACAGTTTGTCGACCTTTACAAAAACAAATAACTATTTATTTTAGTTCACTACAGGTCTCCGGTCTTCTTTAAGGTCTGTATGACAAAAATAATAGGCTTTATCTTTCCTAGCTGATCCACGACCTATTAGTTGGGGATTTGAATACTAAACCCTACAAAGATATTGAATTGCAATATTCGACCACGAAAATATATTTTATTTCATATATATAAAATGCTTTTTCATCTTATTATAATGGAGATTGTGTGTTTTTCTGTCTGTAACCGAAACTATATTACTACTCAAGTCACAATTCCCTTAGTTATTTACGTCACATTCTCCATGATTCTATTTCTATTTAAACCTCAATTAATAATAAAACTGTTTGGCATTATTAATACTGTTGGCCTTACCTAAATACTAATAACATGCAATTGTATTTATATATACAACAAAATACCAGTTTTCAGTGTAAACGTAAAGCTAATTTGCATATTGATATTAAAAAAACTGATTTTAATAAAAATTTGCTTGGTATTATTGATTTCTAATTGTTTGGTTTTATCTTAATGAATATGAGTAAAAATCTCTTCAATGAATCCTAAAAGAAATTCATTAACAAGAAGAAATAATTGTAATTTTATTCTTTACTTCCTATTTTAACAAAATAGTTAAATTAGGAAAATTTAGCATTGAAAAACGGAAGTGATGAAAGAGTAAGTTTCAGTTGTTCTATTTACCGATTATACCCCCTCCGTTTCAAATCTTTTTATTTGAATTCTTAATTAGTTTCATTAGCCTTTCTGATTTAATCTAATATTTTATTACATTTAAACTTAAATACTTGCACCCGGAGGGTGCATATATTTGCTAGTATATATAAATGTGTTATATATATAAAGTGTCGTTTCATATATATATATATATATATATATATATATATATACTAGAAAAAAACGTGACCCGTTGGTTCACCCATCGAGCCCGGTTAAGATTGTTGGAAAAATCACATGATAAAATAATTTCATTAATTCAAAGTTTTCCCAAACTGTCCAAATATGTTATTTAAACCGGAGTAAACATTTTCATTTGACCAAAGGAAAAAACAAGGGAAGTTTCACTTAGTTAATTTCTAATTACAGGTAATTAAGATTTTAATAATGGATATCTATGAGAATCACTCGTCAACCTTACTCTATCATTCATTGATCACAGGATGTCCTCTGTACAGCATTCAGTGTCTGCTCAGAAAGAGGTAAGAAGAAGGAAGATGAAGTAAAAGAAGGAAGGAGAAGAAAGAAAGAAAATGAAGAAGAAGGGAGAAGAGAAAAAGAAGAAGAAAAGTGGAAGAATGAAAAGGGAGAAGAAAAAGAGGGAAATGATGATCAAGAAGAAGAAGAGAAGAAGAAGAAGAAGAAGAAGAAGAAGAAGAAGAAGAAGAAGAAGAAGAAGAAGAAGAAGAAGAAGAAGAAGAAGAAGAAAGAAGAAGAAGAAAGGGAAGAAGAAGAAGAAAAGAGGGAAAAGAGAAGAATAGAAGAAGAAGAAAGAAGAAGAGAAGACAGGTGAAGAAAGAAGAAAAAGAAGAAGAAAGAGGAAAAGAAGAGATAATGAAAGATAGAGAGAAGAAGAAGAGAAGAAGAAGAAAAGAAGAAGAAGAAGAAGAAGAAAAGAAGAAGAAGAAGAAGAAGATAGGTGAAGGAGGGAGAAAAGAAGAAGAAGAAAAGAAGAAGAAGAGAGAAGAAGAAGAAGAAGAAGGAGAAGAAGAAGAAGAAGAAAAGGGAAGGAGGAATAGACCAAGAAGATGACGAATAAGAGAGGAAGAATAGCAGGCCAAGAAGAAGAAGATGAAGAAGAAAGAAAGTGTCGAACGGGTTGGGTAAATATCTACATTAAATACATTATATAAGACTCCAAACAGAAGAATGTCTCACTGACCATTGAATGGTATGGTGATGTTGTTACCATAACAACTGGTTGATGAATCAGTGCTAAAAATAGACTTGATTTCATTTTTAAGAGATTTAAAGCGAGCACATAGAGAGCTGGTTGATTGACAGGTGATTGAAAATAACAATGATAAATTCGATAATGTTACTTTGTACGACAGATAAAAAACATCCCCGAGATTTAGATAAAACTAGAAGTGGCTACCCGGCGTCGCCTGAGCAGAAAGGGGAAACATAAATAAAGTTAGTCTCGCCTATCTATTATTACTTAGCGTGAGTTGGATCCTCGCTGGATGCCCTATAAAAATCACTACCAACAATATAGTAAGAAAGTTTAATTCAATAATTTACATTAAAAAAATGTTATAAATGAGGTGATTAATTCATTCAATCATATTATATTTTTTTTAATTGTAAATTATTGATTAACTTTCTCTATATTGTTGGTAGTGATTTTTATAGGGCATCCAGCGAGGATGCCAACCACGCGCTAAAGTAATAATAGATAGGCGGACTACTTTATTTAGTTTCCCATTTCTGGCTCAGGCGACGCCGGGGTACTTCTAGTTTTTATCTAAATCTCGGGGATGTTTTTTATCTGTCGTACAACAGTAACATATCGAATTTATAATTGTTATTTTATCACCTGTCAATCAACCAGCTCTCTATGTGCCTCGCTTTAAATCTCTTAAAAATGGAAATCGTCTATTTTTTAGCACTGATTCATCAACACAGTTGTTATGGTAAACATACCATACGCATTCAATGGTCAGTGAGACATTCTTCTGTTGGAGTCTTATATAATGTATTTAATGTAGATATTTACCCAACCCGTTCGCCACTTTCTTCTCTTCTTCATCTTCTTCTTCTTGGCCTGCTATTCTTCCTCTCTTATCGTCATCTTCTTGTCTATTCCTCCTTCCGCTTTTCTTCTTCTTCTTCTTCTTCTTCTTCTTCTTCTTCTTCTTCTTCTCATCTCTTCTTTTCATTATTCTTCTTCATTTTCCCTCTTTCTTTTCTTTTTCTCCCTTCTTTCACCTATCTTCCTTCTCTTCTTCTTCTTCTTCTCTTCCTTCTTCTTTTTTCCTTCTTCTTCTTCTTCTTCTTCTTTCTTCTTCTTCTTCTCTCTCCTTCTTTTCATTATTCTTCTTCTTTTTCCTCTTTCTTCTTCTTTTCCCCCTTTTCTTCACCTGTCCTTCTTCTTCTTCTTCTTCTTCTTCTTCTTCTCTTGCTTCTTCTTCTTCTCTTCTTCTTCTTCTTCTCGCTTCTTTCTTTTCATTATTCTTCTTCTTTTCCCTCTTTCTTCTTCTTTTTCTCCCTTTCTCACGCTGTCTTCTTCTTCTTCTTCTTCTTCCTCTTCTCTTCTTCTTTTTCTTCTTTCTTCCTTCTTCTTGTCTTTTCTTCTTACTTCTTCTTTCTTCTTCTTCTCTTCTTCTTGATCATCATTTCCCTTTTTTCTTCTCCTTTTCATTCTTACCCACATTTTTCTTCTTTTTTTTCTCTTCTCCCTTCTTCTTCATTTTTTTCTTTTCTTCTCCTTCCTTCTTTTACTTCATCTTCTTCTTTTACCTCTTTCTGAGCAGACACTGAATGCCCTGTACAGAGGACATCACTGTGATCAATGAATGATAGAGTAAGGTGACGAGTGATTCTCATAGACTATCACATTAATTAAAATTTATTCCTGTATTATAAATTAACTAAGTGAAACTTCCTTGTTTTTTCCCTTTGGTCAAATGAAAATGTTTTACTCCGGTTTAAATAACATATTTGGACAGTTTGGGAAAACTTGAAATTAATGAATTATTTTATCATGTGATTTTTCCAAAAATCTTACAACCGGGCTCGATGGGTGAACCAACGGGTCACGTTTTTTTCTAGTAATATAGTATATATATATATATATATAATATATGAAAACGACACTTTATATATATAACCATTATATATCTAGCAAATATATGCAACTCCTCCGGTGGCAGTATTTTAAGTTTAAATGTAATAAAAAATTAGATTAAATCAGAAAGGCTATGAACTAATTAAGAATTCAAATTAAAAATTTGAAACGGAGGGGGTATAATCGGTAAATAGAAACAACTGAAACTTACTCTTTCATCACTTCCGTTTCATGCTAAATTTTCTAATTTAACTATTTGTTAAAATAGGAAGTAAAGAATAAATTACATTATTTCTTCTGTTAATGAATTTCTTTTAGGATTTATTGAAGAGATTTTTTACTCATATTCATTAAGATAAAACCAAACAATTAGAAATCAATAATACCAAGCAAATTTTTATTAAAATCATTTTTAATATCATATGCAAATTAGCTTTACGTTTACACTGAAACTGGTATTTTGTTGTATATATAAATACAATTGCATG
Source organism: Doryteuthis pealeii (assembly GCA_023376005.1). Classification (NCBI taxonomy): domain Eukaryota; kingdom Metazoa; phylum Mollusca; class Cephalopoda; order Myopsida; family Loliginidae; genus Doryteuthis; species Doryteuthis pealeii. Next base: position 3,421,009 of record CM042182.1, on the reverse strand, counting down.
TTATTAGTATTTAGGTAAGGCAACAGTATTAATAATGCAAAACAGTTTTATTATTAATTGAGGTTTAAATAGAATAGAATCATGGAGAAGTGACGTAAATAACTAGGGAATTGTGACTTGAGTAGTATATAGTTTCGGTTACAGACAGAAAAAACACACATCTCCATTATAATAAGATGAAAAGCATTTTATATATATGAAATAAAATATATTTTCGTGTCGAATATTGCAATTCAATATCTTTGTAGGGTTTAGTATTCAAATCCCCAACTAATAGTCGTGGATCAGCTTGGAAAGATAAAGCCTATTTTTTTGTCATACAGACTTAAAGAAGACCGGAGACCTGTAGTGAACTAAAATAAATAGTTATTTGTTTTGTAAAGGTCGACAAACTGTATTACGAATGGGACCATAGAATGGAATTGTGCAAGAAATTTGAACATTTTTTCGTATGCCCACTAAAATACGATGACCAATTTTGCTGTTTCTACGAATGTATGTTTGGTGTCACCAAATTATAAGAGGTTCACTGAGTATGGACACAGGTCTTATAAAGCAATTGGGTTCTTATAATGGAAAATGTCCCAACGCGGATATTTCAGTAGGATAACAACAAGCGCGTTAATTACATTAATAAAACATTTAATTTCAAATATAGGGGAACAAGGTTCTCCAGTCTATACAGAGTTACAAGTGTCCAAACATACACAGCAGTGTAAGAAGAGACGGAAATAGGTGGAAACCACTTACTGTATGTGGGTCTGTACCGTTTGGTATGTCCCATGGTGTGCTTGAGAAAGGTGACCAGCACGTCCGTACTCATCCAGTCAGCTTCGACAAAAAGGGTGACGTTTTTGGGTTCCCGCGTTACGTGGCCAAAAAGGCTCCTCACGCAGGAGATTACCACACCCTGTGACACGGGAGACTACTCCATTTAGTCCCTTACATAGTTATTCACTAAGCGTAGATTAGGCACATGACCCAGCGAGAAATCAAACTCATTAATGATGACCTGCTAATATAGTTTTCTAACAATTACACCAGGTTAGCCGCCCTGTCGCTGGAGCGTTAGAATGAACGATTGCACCTCTGCAGAGGGACAAGATTCCCCCAAAAGGGGCCACCTGTTGACTGTGGGTGGCGACCCGTGACGCTTAAGGGGATTCTTGGTCGATGAGCAGTTCATGACCTGCAACACTCCAATTAGAACCTTACTTAGGCTAGACGGGTGGTTCGAGAGGCCCCTCCGATCAATCGGCTGGTCACGTCAAGCCCTAGCACCTATATGATTGCCCCAACCCTATTGCTCTCATAGCAAGCCCCAACACTTTTTATCACATGGGTAATAGAAGGCGGTGGCTGAGGGTCTACATGTCCTGGGAATGACGCGAAACTCTATCTGATGGTGAGGTTCTAGTTTTGGAGGTTTGGGGAATGTGGAGCACCCCTTCATCACCATTGCTCCCTGGTCCACTCTGACCCGGAGTGGTAGTACATGTTAGGGTCCCATCTATGGGTTAAATAGAAAAATGTATTTATAAAAAAATGTATTATCCATTAAGAATTGATTTATTTCAAAACTTTGTCGGCATTAAAAAGATTGATATGCCGTAAAACAAATCAAACCAAAACCAAACACTAGGTACCCAATCTACAAAACGTATTGTGCTGTAAAAAAGATTTGTTCAGCTTCAGTGGCCTAACAAAGATTCAGTTTTTTTTATTAAAATGATCTTTTCCCGAAGAGAAACAATCAAGTTGTCCCAATTTCTACAATTGCATTGTAACAGTTCATATTGGTGCTGTGGCCGCTCCTGGCACTACTGTAGGGTGAGCGCGCGACTGCAACTACATCCCGGCTTTGGTCCCAGTTGTCGTCAGCACTCTCGCTTTTGCTATCAGATCCCACATGATCAGGGTTTCGATATTTGGCGCCTGTTGAAGTCCGATTGAGACGCTGTCAGGGAACCCCGTGACGAAAGTCAATTTTGTAAGCTTTTCAGCCCATTTTCTTGAAACCCGGCCAATCAACCAACTACCTGATTTTGTTGGCAAGACGTCCATACGTTCATCAGCCCACCTGACCATGTCAGTTTCCTGTGCACTGTGAGCGCATCGTCTGTGAACGCCTCTTTTTAACCGACCCTAAATCTGCCCTATGTCCTTTTGGACGTCCACCTCCATTTTCATATGGAGGGCCAGTGCGTCCCCACTAAATACAATGGTAGCAGACTCGCCACATCATCCACCTTCTGAAATTTCGCCACTAGTTTCATTCTCTTGCGCGTATGGTTGAGTTAACTTCAACGTGTGTATATTTAACCTGACCGCCACGCGTAGGATGTGACACAAGGTTGCAAATATGGGGCATCCAGCGAGTAACGAAGTCGCTATATAGTTGTAATGGATCTGTGAGTCTAGCCTCCTAGTCATTACACCATGATAGGCCCCCAAGATACTTTCAACGTAAAATTAAATTGATTTTATTTTAGTAATACGATCCGACAAGGTTGCCAATTAAGGTAGGTTAATTTTTCACTTTTGAAAATATCAAATTGGCCAGGAGTGCTCAGGTTGTATGGTAGTATACTAAATACTGTTCTTTGAGCCACTTCTTCGTCATTGAAATAGTGTTTGCCTCAGATTATCATCTCCTCGGCCCGTGAAAAGAGGCAAATATTATTCCAGAGACAAGGAAGTGAAAACTGTATTGAAAAAGTGGCTCAAAGAACAGTCAACATAATTTTACGGGACTGGGATACATGCTCTCATCTGTCCTAAACAAAATGGCACTACTTTTTTTATTCACCCTCGTATTTTGACTAAGTTGATATTGAGAGAACGGTGACTATGTGGAGAAGAAGTAGGGATGTAATCACAGAGTACCAACGTCATTTGATGTATGATATCTGTTCCTGTGTTGGTAATTATACCTCTCCTAACAAAATGTTGCAAGATGAAGGTTTAAAAAGGATAGACGATGGTTTGACCGTAGCGTGACCCGAACGAAGAATTGAGTGGCAAGCGGAAGTCGAGTGTTGACCGGAAGTCACGTGGTGACGTGGGGAAGAAAGAAAGGTTTCGTCCTTTTTTGCGGCGGCGGTCGTAGGGCACAGACCTCATGAGAGCCCAGTAATCTAAGTAGTGTTCTCTCTCTCTCTTTCTCTCTGCCTTTCTCCCCTGGTAGAAAGCCACTATACGAGCACGAGAATAAAGGCTGGCAGTTGTGACGACATGTTTCCTCGTGTTATGATTTTCTTATCAGCACCATTTCAGCACGGTACTTTGGGAGTTTTTAGTACCAAGAAAAAAAGGACGACGGTACATGTATCGTTTTAGTGCCGTGAATATTCAACGTACAAAAATGGCATAACTTTTTGACTCAGCCTCATACTGTATTTTTCTGCGTGGAAGTGTTAACATTTAAACAGAAATGTTAAGAAGTTTTTTTTTTTTTTTTTTTTTTTTTTGCTTAGACCGAAAGGGGTGGGGAGAGACTCGTCACAGAAATACAATTCTGTGAATGAATTGAACAATGGCAATTTTGCCTTTGGCTTTCCGGATGTTATGGCTACGACAGGCTAGAGGGGGGGTCGAAAGAATATAGACGCGATGACAATCAGAGAATCGTTTGTTTTTGGTTGAATGGT
>CM042182.1:3386093-3417259 GCA_023376005.1 Doryteuthis pealeii | reverse complement strand
AAGAGAGATGAGATTAGGATCTAGGGTGTGTGACGTACTTCTCCAATGTTAATTACTTCCAGATCTCCACTGACCAAAAGTGGTTATTCCTATTAGTATTCTATGTTTAAATAGCTATGGTTCACACTTCATTATTTTTCATTTAAAAACCCTTAAACGTACACAAGAAATTTAAATAGAAACCACATAAGACTTCGATTCCATAACCTCTAGCAATAAATGACTGGTTACCTGCCGCTTAACATTGATCAATTACCTTTTCAATTTCCTGTTCATGGATCTCTTCTTTATATTTGATTTGTATAACTATTTTTATATATTTGTATAATAATATGGTGTTCTACAAAATACGACCGTATATCCTGCAACCCCCTCGGTTAAACCCTCCAAATGTCCAAGATGAAATGCAAAAATGTACTTAGTTCTCATGAGTTTTCGTCCACATCAGCTAAAATAAGAGACCACTCTCCGTTTTTATTAAAATGAAGTAGGGAGAAAAAGAAATTGCTTCATAGAAAAAGATAAGAGAGTAGGTGAAAGATACAGAGAGGGAGTGAGCACGCGGAGTGATACCTACCTGTTCAATCGAACATAATAAAAGATGAACATTAAGAAATAATAAAAAGTGTGTGTGAGAGAGAGAGAGAGAGAAGAGAGAGAGAGAGAGAGAGAGAGAGAGAGAGAGAGAGAGAGAGTTTTCAATCTAGATATTTAAACTTTTTTATACTGAAATAACTCTTAAGCAAACATATCAACTTTTCAATAATTAATAATTATCAATACGTTCGTATATCCAAAGGTCCTTCTAGGAAAAATAAAGACGTGTTAATCAAAGTTTTCAAAAAAAAATCGGATATTGAGACAGACACTGTAGGTAAAACAGTAATTTACCCTGTGGTATATCCACAGGTCACGCAAGTAATTTCACGATAGAATTCATGATATGCATCTCTAACATATCAAAACAGCAACAGCAGCAGCAGCAGCAGTAGTTGTAGCAGGAGTTGATATGTTTCTGATTATTTACGCCGCCCTCTCATGTGGTCTTTAAAATAAGCCGACAGCACCTCTGCTGAGGGGTAAGAACCTACCTCCAAATTTGATCATCTTTTGGCCGTGGGTGGCAACCCGTAATGATTAACGACCGATTCCTTCTGTCTGAACAGTCGATGATATACAATACCTCTTTTGTTCTTACTGGGACCCGATAGGCGGTCGGAGGGGGAGAGGCCCCGTTCGGCCGGTTAGACACGTCAAGACCTTGCATCCATAGGATTGTCCCGACCCTATTGCTCTTAAGACACATTTCAAGCCCTCTTTATCATATGCCTTAGACAGCGGTAGCTAAGGGTCGTAGTGTCCTCGGTATGACGTTAAACTGCATCAAGTGGTGAGGTTCAAATATATCATACTACTTACCAATACCTGAAAGGAGAAGGTAGGAATTCATGTTTTGAAGAGTATTAGCACGAAGGAAAACACAAACTCTCTCGTCCAGGATTTGAACTTGTGTCACCGGTTTCAAATTTCTACAACGGTAACCGTAACACACAGCATGCCTCTCCTGTTTGTTTATAAGTAACGTGGCATGAAATACAAGACTTTACTGGGAGGTTCCCGTGACGTTGTGGTTTACGTAGCAAGCGAGTTCGAACTACAGCCTCGATATTACGTTCACTTTATATGCTAATACCCTTGGGAAAGTTTAGCTCAGTCGGTAGAGCGTCCAACTAGGAATCACAAGGTTCCTGGTTTGAGACTGACCCTCACCTACTCAGTGTATGAGTAGCACAGGGATCTGTGCGGTAAATTGAGGAGCTGATTGTAGGTGTGGCGCTCCACCTCAGATGCTAAAATAATCTCCTTGGTCTACTGCTAGTGAAAAGGGGATATACATCCACGCTGGTTGGCTCATACCGACATTAAGCCGCCCCGAGGACTTAAAAGTACTGCTACTGTTTTTTGTTTTTTTGTACAAGGATAGCTTTGGCAGTAAATAAGCCAAGACATGACATGCAATACTCCACTTTGGCCCTATCTTGGGCTAGACGGGCGGTCGGAGAGGCCCCCTCCGATCAATCGGCTGGTCACCTCAATCCCTAGCACCTATATGATTGTCCCAACTCTATTGCCCTTATGGCAAGCTCCAACCCCTTTTTATCATATGGGTGCTAGAAGGCGGTTGCTGCGGGTCTACATGTCCTGGGAATGATGTTAAACTCCATCTGATGGTGAGGTTCAAGTTTTGAAGGTTTGGGGAATGTGGAGCTCCCCTTCATCACCATTGCCCCCTGGTCCACTCTGACCCGGGGTGGTAGTACCTGTTAGGGGCCTATCTATGGGTTAAATAGAACAATGTATTTATTAAAAAAATTGTATTATCCATTAAGAATTGATTTATTTCAAAACTTTATCGGCATTAAATGACCCACTGAGGTTGATATGCCGTAAAACAAAACAAAAACAAACAACCAAATAAGCCACGAAGATTAATATGCCATTAAATTAGAAACATGACTTACTGGAATATCTAACAGGAACCAATATTAGCACAATGTTGGTCGTTCATCTCAACACATTCAACGAAAACATGCACAGTTTTACAGACATTCATATGAAAAATAAATAAAGCGAAATTCTAAAAACAATGATGGAAGCCTGGAAGGTAAAAATGCCAGAGTGAAATAACAAAAAAAGTAAAATAAAATATGGAAACACAATAGTCACATAAAATATAAGAAAATTATTTTCACAAGTTGAAAAAAAAAAAGGAATGGCAAAAAAAATGGTGAGACGCAAGTCAAGTTTCTGTAAGATAGAAAATAAAAAGAATTATGAGAGAAGACAAATTACAGACAAGAGGAAAACTCTCTCTGAAAAAAATGGTGAGGGTGTGTTTGAAGTTTAAAATGCTAATGTACGGGTGAATATACACACGTGCCAAAAGGGCAACGGAAGTGGGTAGAGATGTAGATATAAGTGTAGAAGATCATGTTACTACAATAGAAAGAAAGAGAACGTATAACATATACATAATAAAAATGTATATATATTAAACGCTTGTTCCTTAATCTTCCGACCGTATCATCTTGCAACAACCTCTGGTTAAAAGTGAGACCGTCCAAATCATACAAGATCATGGTTGATGTGTATACAATGAGAAGAAAAGAGACGTATAACATAATACATAATAAAACTGTATATATATTAATACGCCTTGTTTCCTTAATCTTCCGACCGTTATCATCTTGCAACAACCTCTGGTTAAAAGTGAGACCGTCCAAATCATACAAGATCATGGTTGATGTGTACTACAAATGAGAGAAAAGAGACGTATAACATATAGATAATAAAACGTCTATATATTAATACGCTTGTTCCTTAATCCTCCGACCGTTATCATCTGGTTAAAAGTGAGACCGTCCAAATCATACAAGATGAAATGCAAAAACGTAAATCCTGTTTATATGGTGTTGCTTATCTGCCGAATTCTTCTTATGAGTATTATCATCTCAGTTAAATAATGGACCATTCCATTTTTATAATAAAGAAAGAAATGTAAGAATAATGCTACACAGAAAATTATTATAAGAAAGTAAGTAAGAAAAGCAAGAAAGAAAGAAAGATGGTAAGGTACAAGATAGAAGGTGGAGGAGGGTTAGCGCACGGGAAGCGATAACGCTACTCTGTTTCAATAAAAACAATTAAAAGATGAAAAAAATGAAAGAAAGAGAGAGAGAGAGATAGGTAGATCGATAGAGAGAGAGAGAGAGAGAGAGAGAGAAGAGAGAGAAGAGAGAGTTAAATCAATATTTTATACTTTTACATATTGAGCTATTCGCAAAAGCTTACAATTAGACATATCAAACGTTGTAATTATTAAACTATCATACTGGGGTATATCCACAGGTCTTGCTAGTTATAACCGTTTTACATTGTAAATATTATTGTTTGTTTAGTTGGATTTTACGGCATGTCAACCCTTATATTATCTTATACCGAATACCTTTTATTTTTTTACTTTTGGGTATTCAATGTTTTTAATCATCTTTTTAAAACATTTTAAAAAAACTTTTTTTTTTAAATCTATTTAACCCATATATGGGTACTACCACTCTGAGTTATTACCACTTCAAGTCAGGGTGAACCTGGGAGTACTGGCAATCAAAGAAATAAAAGAGAAATTTTGAAGGGCTTGAATTATCACATGACCCACAGACACGTGATGTGGGAAAACACGCATCAAATCTAAGGGAAGATAATAATGTTTTCTCCATACAGGACGAAACCATCTTAAAATACAAACACCCCTTTACGAATACCTAGGATCTGTGATAATGTGGATGGATTTCTATAAAACCTGTTTTGGTTTTCCTAAGAATTTTCGGTTGACTTCTGATTTAGGTCGGAAAATTAAAACGGAAAGTTTTTTGGTGGTACCCAATGACAGTTTAACTACAGTCTATGAATTAACATTTTGCAAATTGGGTTACGCTTTTAGGGGATTAAGGTTGTTTTTAATTACGTATTGCTTTAAAAAATAACAACAAAAACCGAATTACTATACATTTAATTAACCATTGAAATTAATTATTGAATCTATATTGAGACAGTTGTTTGTGTTAGTATTGCAAATGTATAATTTCAATTAAACTTAGTTTAAAAAATATTTTTCAACATTAAATGTATAGTAATTTGTTTTGTTTGTGTTGTTTATTTTTTTAAAGCAATACGTAATTAAAAACAACCGTAATCCTCTAAAACCGTAACCCAATTCGCAAAATGTTAATTCATAGACTGTAGTTAAACTGTCATTGGGTACCACCAAAAAACTTTCCGTTTTAATTTTCCGACCTAAATCAGAAGTCAGACGAATTTTCTCAATTTCAGGTCTGATGTAATTAAGAACAATGGTATTATAAATCTTAGTAGCCAAGCAGTAAAGGTTATACCTCTGTAGTTCTTAATGATATCGAGGTCACATTTTGGGAGGAATGGGAGGTTTCAAACTTTTGTCCATTTCTACGTACCAAAGGTTAGTAAATTACTGCTAATTGATAGTTTGCTGATCAGTGGAGTCTGCTAGTTTACAACCAAAATCTAAGTACAATATTTTAATGATAAGAACAGGTTGTGCTGACTCGCTCTCACATAGGCCACACCTACATCATCCATCTTCATTTACTAACGGGCACAGAATCCCCACTATGCACTACATGACAAGAGATATTTACAGCGAGGCATATACTGCTAAAGTGTCTAGACTTTGATCTAGTGTGAACAAAATACTACCAAGCAAATAATTTTGAAAAAACTTTTCACGAAAATAAAACCATCTAGGATTTTACATTTCCTAAAGAAGTGGATTGTAACTCAAATATATGAACAATTAAACAATAGTTAAATATTAATATAGTTAATATAACACATATATGATGCGTATATACATTGTTTTAACGCCAAAAAATGGGTAACTACCCTCTGAAGGGAAGCGCGTGTGTAATGGTTAAATTCATGGGAAATGGATCGTCGCGCCCGAATTGAAATCCTGATGTGGTAATTGTATTTCACTTAGGCTAATACCTTGGAAGGTATGAAGTCGACACTTCTACCAGCTATGGGTAAATAGTAGGAAGAATGGCTCTTTAACCTTGTTAGGCAACCGTTTAGAGAAGGAAACTGAATGCCAACTGTAAACTCCGCTTATGAAATTGGACCTCGTGTACATCCTGTGCTCGTGTGGAGGGGTTGTAAATAATACTGACAGCATCTCTATTGTCTTCTGCCGAGTTAAATTCCGTTGTCAATGGTTACCGGAAATGGTCTTCGAAGGTCGTGTACTTTGTGTTACAGCTAAACATATTTAATATATACCCAAATAAAATTCTAAATTAAATATCAAGGTCTCTAAATAACGCAGAGATTCTATTGCAACAGATAATTTTAAAACACAAATGTTATTAAAAATACAAAATTTTAATATCTTTTTAGGCCACCATTTTCTAATTATTTTCGAAAATTAAATAAAATAATTAAATACGGTAAAACTGAACTGTAACGGAAGATTCAAGTATAGCTCTGAATTTTTCTCGTTCATTTCGAATTTCTAATAAGATAACACTGATATCATTTTTACAATTAATTTGTATAATACCAAATCGACTAAAATTAATAAGACTATGTTTTTTTGTTTTTTTTTCAGTTGGCAACCTTGATTGAAAAAAATTCGCCGAAGAGCATAAAGCACCGTGTTTGTTGTTCACTTAGCGTTCCCTTGCCTCCTATGGTAGAGACGTCCCAGTATCATTGACAAGTTAATTTCACATGCATTTCTCGTGCTGTATCGGTGGCTGAGGCAGTATAGTTTCTGACTATCCTGCTGAAGTCCCGGTTTCGATTTCTGTCGGAGGGATCGTTAGTATACATCGCTGATGGGACTTAATAAAGTCGAAAGAGCTGCTGTACGATGTTCTACACGCCGAGTAATTCTTTGCGAGATTCACTTGTCAATATTATTTATCTTCTATAATTATCGAATTTTATGCGATATACCGCATTGTAATTGCCTTCAAGCAAATATAAATATTAATATATACTTTATTCACTAATGCTTCTAAAAATAAACAAACATCCCAAAATCTTATATCATATGAAATAAGTACATTTAAATTTGGTTCAATCCTACTTAACGGACATACATTCCACCATCGTATATCACCCTGCCGAAAGAAGAAAATATATTAAAATAAGGGAATTAACCAAATTTAATGAAATTTTCAGTGTTGATATATTAATGAATATAAGATATAATGCACCAGTTATTTTATTTAAAAACTTTTACATTTTTCAGGTCAATTAAGTTTGAACGACGTATGTTTGTTTGATCTGTGTTATGCCTCAAAGATACGTGGTTCAAAGTTAACGACCCTGACACAAATGTAAAAGAAATTCGAATAAAAAACTTGTGCATTATATGTTTATTTATTGATATATTAACACTGAAAATTTCATTAAATTCAGTTGATTAATAATGTAAAATGATTTTATTAATAGTTAAAGTTTAAATAAAAATAAGATCCTGGAGAATGTGATGTAAATAACTAGGGAATTGTGACTAGAGTAGATATATAGTTTTTGGTTACATACAACACATAATCTCCATTTTAATGATATAAATATATGAACTTTTTTCGTAGTTAGTAGAGACCACGCCTGCGCTTTAAAGATATCTACAAGAGTGATATGAAGACACGCCACATCAACACCAACACATGGGAGGCTTGGGCAGAAGACCGTACGACCTGGTGCCTCCTCATCAAACAAGGGGCGAAAAGAAGTGAAAAAGAGAGGAAAGAAGGCCGCGGAAAAGAGAGCCAAAAGGAAGGAGAGACAACAGCATCTCAGCAAGCATCAACCGTTTGTTTGCAGTCACTGCACCAGAGATTGCCATTAAAAAATTGGTCTGTTCAGCCACTCACACTGTTGCGATAAAAGAAAGTGGACACTACGGCCATCGTCTTTAGTAGACGGAAGGGTGCCAATAAGTAGATTGCAGTGGCTGAGGGCCTTCATGTCTTGGGTTTCATGTTAAACTCTAACATGGTGAGGTTCCTATTCTGGAGGTCTGGGGAATGTGGAGCACCTTTTCATCACCATCCTCTCAGGTCGACTCTTACCCGGTAGTAGTACCTGCTAGGTTCCCACCAATGGGTTGTATAGAAAATTTGTTTACAAAAAACTTGAGTTCTAAATTATCGCTACGAATCTTTCAGAACTTTGCCGGCATTAAATGACCCACCTTGGTTGATATGCCGTAAAGCAAATAAACAAACAAACTATTCTCGCTCCATTTATGCAAAAATATAGTGGGATCTTCGACTTTGGTATGGTAACCAGTCTAGGAGAAGGATGCAAACAACTACCTCCATATAATACTTTTGTTATATGCGTGTGTGTCAGTGTTTGTGTTTAACTAAAAGTTGCAGATAACAGAAGTGGACACTACGCCATCGTTTTTAGTAGACGGAAGGGTGTCAACAATTATATTAACTTTTTATTGCTTGATAGAAAATTGTCCTTTTGGCCTCGTTTAAAAGGACAATTAAAGCTTGATGGGAATTGTGTGTTTTTTTTGTACCACCATTTGTGTCAGAAGGTCAATTTTCTATCGTCATGTTTACAAAGCATTTCCAAATATATATATATATATATATATATATATATATATATATATATATATATAATTATATACATAAGTTTGCGTGTGAGTGAAAAGAGCGGAAATTAGCCACCACAGAAAAGAGAGCCAATAGGAAGGGAGAGACAACAGCATCTCCAGCAAGCATCACTATTTGTTTTGCAGTCACTGCACCAAAGATTGCCATTCAAAAATTGGTCTGTTCAGCCATTCACGCTGTTGCAGATAAAAGAGAGTGGACCACTACGCCATCGTCTTTAATAGACGGAAGGATGCCAAAAATCATATTAACTAATTGCTTAATAGAAATTGTCCTTTTAGCTCGATTAAAGGACAATTAAAAGCTTGAGGGAAGTGTGTTTTTGTACCGCCCAGTTTTGTCGGAAGGTCAATTTTCTATCGTCATATTTACAAAGCATTTCCAATATATATATATATATATATATATATATATATATATATATATATATATATACATAAGTTTGCGTGTGGTTGAAAAAGAGAGAAAAGTAGCCACCGCAGAAGAGAGAGCCAATAGGAAGGAGAGACAACAGCATCTTCAGCAAGCATCACTGTTTGTTTGCAGTCACTGCACCAGAGACTGCCATTCAAAAATTGGTCTGTTCAGCCACTCACGCTGTTGCAGATAAAAGAGAGTGGACACTACGCCATCGTCTTTAGTAGACGGAAGGATGCCAAAAATCATATGAACTTTTCATTGCTTAATAGAAATTGTCCTTTTAGCCTCGATTAAAAGGACAATTAAAAGCTTGATGGGAATTGTGTGTTTTTTTGTACCGCCAGTTGTTGTCGGAAGGTCAATTTTCTATCGTTTGTTTAGAAAGTGTTTCCAATTCCCTGGGGGAACGGAACGTAACGGTGGAACATTGACAAAAATGTATTAATAGATCTTAACGGACATAAATTCCACCATCGTATGTCACCCTTCCGAAAGAAGAAAATATACTAAAAATCAGGGTATTAATCGAATTTAATGAAATGTTCAGTGTTGATATATTAATGAATATAAGATATAATGCACCAGTTATTTTATTTTAAAACTTTTACATTTTTTCAGGTCAATTAAGTTTGAACCACGTATGTTTGTTGATCTGTGTTATGCCTCAAAGATACGTGGTTCAAACTTAACGGCCCTGAAACAAATGTAAAAGTTTTCGAATAAAATATCTTGTGCATTATATTGTTTATTTATTGATATATTAACACTAAAAATTTCATTAAATTCAGTTGAATAATAATGTAAAATGATTTTATTAATAGTTAAGATTTAAATAAAAATAAGATCCTGGAGAATGTGATGTAAATAACTAAGGGAATTGTGACTAGAGTAGATATATAGTTTTGGTTACATACAAACACACAATCTCCATTTTAATAAGATATAAATATATGAACTTTTTTCGTAGTTAGTAGAGACCACGCCTGCGCTTTAAAGATGTCTGCAAGAGGGATATGAAGACACGCCACATCAACACCAACACATAGGAGGCTTGGGCACAAGACCGTACGACCTGGTGCCTCCTCATCATACAAGGGGCGAAAAGGAGTGAAAAAGAGAGGAAAGAAGCCGCCGCAGAAAAGAGAGCCAAAAGGAAGGAGAGACAACAGCATCTCCAGCAAGGATCACCGTTTGTTTGCAGTCACTGCACCAGAGATTGACATTCAAAAATTGGTCTGTTCAGCCACTCACACTGTTGCAGATAAAAGAAAGTGGACACTACGCCATCGTCTTTAGTAGACGGAAGGATGCCAATAAGTAGATTGCGGTGGCTGAGGGCCTTTATATCTTGGGTTTCATGTTAAACTCTAACATGGTGAGGTTCCTATTTCTGGAGGTCTGGGGAATGTGGAGCACCCTTTTCTTCACCATTGCTCTCAGGTCGACTCTTACCCGAGTACTAGTACCTGCTAGGTTCCCACCAATGGGTTGTATAGAAATTTGTTTACAAAAAACTTAAGTTCCAAATTATCGCTACGAATCTTTCAGAACTTTGCCGGCATTAAATGACCACCTTGGGTTGATATGCCGTAAAGCAAAATAAACAAACAAACTATTCTCTCGCTCCATTTATGCAAAAATATAGTGGGATCTTCGACTTTGGTATGGTAACCAGTCTAGGAGAAGGATGCAAACAACTACCTCCATATAATACTCTTGTTATATGCGTGTGTGTCTGTGTTTTGGTTTAACTAAAAGTTGCAGATAACAGAAAGTGGACACTACGCCATCGTTTTTAGTAGACGGAAGGATGTCAACAATTATATTAACGTTTTATTGTTTGATAGAAATTGTCTTTTTGGCCTCGTTTTAAAAGGACATTGTTAAAAATTTGATAAGAATTGTGTGTTTTTTTTTTTGTACCACCATTTTGTTGTCAGAAGGTCAATTTTCTATCGTCATGTTTACAAAGCATTTCCAATATATATATATATATATATATATATATATATATATATATATATATATATATAGTTTGCGTGTGAGTTAAAAGGAGAGAAAAGTAGCCACCGCAAAAAAAAGAATCAATAGGAAGGAGAGACAACAGCATCTCCAGCAAGCATCACTGTCTGTTTGCAGTCACTGCACCAGAGACTGCCATTCAAAAAATTGGTCTGTTCAGCCACTCACGCAGTTTCAGATAAAAGAAAGTGGACACTACGCCATCGTCTTTAGTAGACGGAAGGATGCCAAAAATCATATGAACATTTTATTGCTTGATAGAAATTGTCCTTTTGGCCTCGTTTAAAAGGACATTGTTAAAAGCTTGATGGGAATTGTGTGTTTTGCTTTTTTTTGTACCGCCATTTTTTGTCTGAAGGTCAATTTTCTATCGCCATGTTTACAAAGCATTTCAAATATATATATATATATATATATATATATATATATATATATATATATATATATATATATATATATAATTATATACATAATTTGCGTGTGGTTGAAAAGAGAAGAAAAGTAGCCACCGCAGAAAAGAGAACCAATAGAAAGGAGAGACAACAGCATCTCCAGCAAGCATCACTGTTTGTTTGCACTCACTGCACCAGAGATTGCCATTCAAAAATTGGTCTGTTCAGCCATTCACGCTGTTGCAGATAAAGAGAGTGGACACTACGCCATCGTCTTTAGTAGACGAAAGGATGTCAAATATCATATGAACTTTTTATTGCTTAATAGAAATTGTCCTTTTAGCCTCGATTAAAAGGACAATTAAAAGCTTGATGGGAATTGTGTTTTTTTTTTGTACCGCCAGTTGTTGTCGGAAGGTCAATTTTCTATCGTCATGTTTAGAAAGCGTTTCCAATTCCCTGGGGGAACGTAACGGTGGAACATTGACAAAAATGTATTGATAGATCTTAACGGACATAAATTCCACCATCGTATGTCACCCTTCCAATAGAAGAAAATATACTAAAAATCAGGGTATTAATCGAATTTAATGAAATGTTCAGTGTTGATATATTAATGAATATAAGATAAAATGCCACCAGTTATTTTATTTTAAAACTTTTACATTTTTTCAGGTCAATTAAGTTTGAACCACGTATGTTTGTTGATCTGTGTTATGCCTCAAAGATACGTGGTTCAAAGTTAACGGCCCTGAAACCAATGTAAAGTTTTCGAAATAAATAACTTGTGCATTATATTTTTTATTTATTGATATATTAACACTGAAAATTTCATTAAATTCAGTTGATTAATAATGTAAAATGATTTTATTAATAAATAAGGTTTAAATAAAAATAAGATCCCGGAGAATGTGATGTAAATAAATAAGGGAATTGTAACTAGAGTAGCGATATATTTTCGGTTACATGATGGCAGCAAACTCGTATTCAAGTATTGCCATTGCTTGATACAAGACATGTATTGCATATCAAGCAATGCCTGTACCTGAAGCTTTTTTAAGTGAGGAAAGGCTTTGCACAGAACCAATCCCACTCTCTAAGCGACTGCCACATTTGAGCCAAAAAGAAGAACAAGTCAACATCATTGGCTGCAGCAGCTGCTGCAGGTTAAATTTTGGAGTTTTCCTTCTCCTAGACACTTGCCTTGACAAGGCTGAGGAATGCATCTCTCCCGGTGGTTTTGCTACGCGCCTGGATACCAATCCAAGTATTTCTACGTCCCCGCGTATGTTATTTGCTAGATGGCCGTTGAGCGAAAGGCTTCATCCGCCCTTTCGGTTACATACAGACAAATACACAATCTCCATTATAATAAGATATGAACTTTTTATTGCCTGATAGAGATTGTCCTTTTGGCCTCGTTTAAAAGGACATTGTTAAAAGCTTGATGGGAATTGTGTGTTTTTTTGTACCACCATTTATTGTCTGAAGGTCAATTTTCTATCGTCATGTTTAGAAAGCATTCCCAATTCCCTGGGGGAACGTAACGGTGGAACATTGACAAAAATGTCTTAATAGATTTTCATATTCTTATTCGGGTAAATTAATCCCACACACAAGAACGTTAGCATCAAATAATTTGATTAACAGTAATGGCTATTTAATGTCAAAAAAGGTTAAAGTACTGACCAGTAATATTAGCTCTTATTCACTCACCGTCTACCCCCTCCATCTCTCTCGCTCTCTCTTTCTTTCTTTCAGTCTATTTGACTCTCCCCCCCTCTCTCTCTCTCTATCTATCTGTCTATAAAAATAAAATAGTATCTTTATTATTGGCTCTACTTAGGTATTGAGCACTTTTTACTTATTAGCTTTAGTTTCCTGGTGGTTTTGTATGAATATATATATATATATCTTATATATGTTATAAAAAAAGAAGAAGGTCCGCAAAATGTATCGTTCTCAGAAAAAATGTTTTATTCTTTTTATTTCACATACGCAACACGTGTTTCAGATATTCTGGTATCTTCTTCAGGCTTTGATCAATACATATATTGATATACATATATATATATATACACATATACACATACATAGGTTGTGCGTGTTTCTGTAATTTTTCTGTTATGCCTCAAAATATATAACATATATATATATATATATATATGTGTGTGTGTGTGTGTGTGTGTGTGTGTGTGTGTGTATGTATGTATGTGTGTGAGTGTGTTTGTGTGCGGGTGTGTTTATGTTTCACCAGTAATATTACCTATCATTCACTAACCGTCTGTCTCCTCTCTCTCTCCCTCTCCCTCTCTCTCTCTCTCTCTCTCTCTCTCTCTCTCTCTCTCTCTCTCTCTATCTATCTATCTATCTTTCTGTCTCTCCCTCTCTCTCAATCTCTTACTCTCTATTCTCTCTGTATATATATATATATATATATATATATATATATATATATATATGTATATATATATATACATATATAATTCTATATATCGGGGGAAATGTGGTGGGAAAATCTGAAAACTTTTGGAATACTATTTGGTATAACCTTTTCCAGTAGGAAGTTGGTTGGAAAAATCTTCCTTTTTAGGGAGTTTGTAGAGAGGTTCTAATATTACCGAATCTGTGCGAGATCATCCATAATTGTTTATTTTCCTTATTCGTTTTGTGTATTTTCAAATGACAAGATATGAAAACCTAAATAACGTTTTGGGTTCTTTAAAATTAAAGAGGTGGTTGATTTCCAAAATGTGTTTAGTTAATGCATTATTCAATTGCCCGTTTTTTATGTCTCTTTTGTGCTCGTAGATTCCTTTGTTGATATTTCTAGATGTCTCCCCTATATACTGTTTATTGCAACGTAAACATTGGATGGTGTATACACCAGCATCAGACCTTGTGTTAATATAGTTGTTTTTATTGTTGATAATATTTTTGATTGTTTTTGAGGAGTTTATAATAGTTTTGATTCCTAAGTCCTTGAGGTTTTCTTTCAATAATGGTTGTGACCGAATTATTATATCTATTAATAATGAATATTCGCTTCCGGATTTTGTCTGTAACAAAAACTACATAACTGCTTATGTCACTATACCCGAAATCGTCATAACAATAGAAACACTCAAAATTTGAGCATACAACATTAGACAGTCCTCATTGTTTTTTAAAAAAGTTTTAATAGATACATGCCCAGTATCATATATTTATATATAGTTTGTTTTATTTTAATAGATATTCAAAGTTAATAGAACTTCGTTTCGATTTAAAATTGTTTTATTTTTTTACTCCTTTAATAAATTTTATGATTTCATGATTTATGGTTCAAACTCTCCGACATTTAATTTTTAACTTCCACCTCCTCAAGCAATATCTTTCAGAGGGTGTTTTTTTATTTTGCTAGTTATTATATAATTTATGAAGCCTCATCTAAAAAATGAAAATAAACTCCTGAAGAAGGCCAGAGGAAATATCGACAGAAACATTGTACCTATAACAATAAAGAAAAGGACTGTTGTTCATTATAATCTAATAAACACCATTTAATTATACGAGCTTGGACTCCAGCCGATACGGTTCCTGCATTGTCGTGGCGGCAGAATCTCCATAGAGGACTGTACATGTCAGAAGTCACCCTGATACAACATCATGAAGCTAAGAGGTCCATAAGAAAGCAACGGCAACAAAGCATCGGAACATCATCATCTACAGGGACAACCTACAAATGCAAAATCTGTGGTCGAGAATGTTTCTCAAACATAGGACTTCATAGTCACAGGAGGCGCTGCAACCTCAGGGGCACACAAAAACTTTTATCATAGTCTTTCGAGGCTGAATTGCCAATGAATGAATGAATGAATGAATTGTACAAACTTGGACTCCAGCCGATACGGTTCCTGCATTGTCGTAGAGTGATGGACCAAAGCGTGTTATATAGCCATATATACCCTCATCATACGTCGGTTATATAATGTAGAGAGAGAGACAGACAGACAGACAGACAGACAGAGAGATAGGGACAGAGACAGACAGACAGACACAGTTAGATGTTCAACATAGCCATAAAGAATTAATAAGATATAAAGCAGTGAAAGCAACAAAAACATGCAACAAAACATACCATGCTCAGGATTTCCTTATAAAGCTACAAGGTTTATGAAGGTTAAATCGTTGAGCAGGTAGTGGATTTAACCTCTCCCTGAATGATCTCGGTTTCGAAATTCACTGAAAACTTATCTTTTTTTATTCATTCAAAAATTCTACTTTTAATTTAATACTCTCCTAGTTAGGTAGCTCTGTTACAACTTCATGATTTAAATTTCTGAAAAATAAATTTTATGCTTTGTATAATCTTAAAAACAAAATTTGATTGTATGAACTTGAACTGCATGGTCGTAGAGCGACAAACCAATTCGTTTCTGTGTTATATAGTCATATATACCCTCATCATACGTCGGGTATATAGTACAGAGAGAGGGTATTTGCCTCATACCCCACTTGTATGGGCTGGGCACAAGGCCTCGTTTTAACGTGGGCCCACCCACAAGCTGAAGCTCGTGGGTGGGAAAGAACAAAAACTGCATCGATCCCTTCGGCATTCCCCCTCTCTTGGGGCGACGAATCCATTTCCCATGACTTTCACCATTACACCACGCGCTTCCTTAACATGTGTGGGTATATAACACATATATTTGAATTGCTGATTCAAATGAAAAATTTACACTTCATTATGATTTTATAAACAAAATTTAATTGTACGAACTTTGACTCCAGTCGATACGGTTCCTGCAGGGTCGTAGAGTGACGAACAAAATTGTTTCGATTTAAGATGCTACTAAAAAAAAATTAATACGGATTTGCTAATCAATTTTAACGATACGTGCTTGACAATCGTCTTTATTTTCATCTCATATATTTTGTTTATTTATATATTAGTTTAATAATTAGTGTCTACGTTATTCGGACTATTGTCCTCATCTTTATTGTTATCTGTACAACGTTTTCTCGCGATATGCCATGAGCGGCGGCAGTAACATAGAAAAATAATTAGCACAACTCCTACCCCAGCTATGGTTAGCAAAATGAGAACAGGATACCCCCGAGGAATGAATAAAGGGTTAGGTTCAAAGTTCCGTGATGGCTCCCGATTACGACAAGAAGGTTTCGAGTTCGAAAAAAGAAGTTCCCGAGTCCTAGATGGTTCCGATAGAATAAAATTAACACAGCTTAACGCCTCTACCCCAGCTATGGTTAGCGGAATGAGAACAGGATACTCCCGTGGACTAAATAAAGGGTTAGGTTCAAAGATCCGTGATGGCTCCCGATTACGACAAGAAGGTTCGCGACTACGACAAGAAAGTTACCGAGTTCGAAATGAAGGTTCCCGAGTCCAAGAAGGTTCTCAGAGTCCGACAAGAAATACATGAAGAAGGCCGGAGGGCATATCAGCCGAAACGTTGTACGGATAACAATAAAGATCAGGACAATAGACCGAATAACGCAGATAATACTACTCTATACTACTTGCTAAAAATGATAGGCTATGCCTCTTTATTATGTAAAAAAAAATAAATTGATGTTTTACCATTATTTTTAATGTACTCTATACTACTTGCTAAAAATGATAGGCTATGCCTCTTTATTATGTAAAGATAATAATAAATTGTTGTTTTACCATTATTTTTAATGTACTCTATACTACTTGCTAAAAATGATAGGCTATGCCTCTTCATTATGTAAAAATAATCCTCCTGTGTTATTGACTTGAATAATCATCAAGCCTCACCTCAAACATTCAGAGAAATAGTTTAATGATATTAATAAAATGATTCTCCCTAATTCTACATTTGCTATAACACTGATATTAAGAGCACAGATTTTCCTCTGCGTATTTTAGTCAGCCTAAAATCCATCGAAAGCAAATTAGTGTTTCAACAACGGCCAGCAGACCAATATATTTAGGCTAACGGATATTGCTGTCAATATGGTAAGATTATTTTAGATTATTGTAATTGCATATAAATCTAAAACTGTTGAATATGTGAGACGTAGTTGTTCATATTAGTATCACGTGTCAAAATCACAATCAATACGAGTAGAAGAGACGGTTGAAATGTTAAATATTTGATTGGTTCGGGTCTGTGCCTATGAAGTGCGAGACTTGAGTTGTTCAGACTTGTAAAGTGGTATTTAACGTCGTACATGGTAGAAACGTAAACGGACACATCGACCGGGGATAGTATACGTGATTCGGCTGAAAAGTTCATAAGCTGACCAAGATACTCTTTTATAGAATTGAACCAAATGGGCTTTTGTTGTAAAATACGTATTTCCAATGCATTTTTATAGTAAAAATCATTTCCAATGCATTTTATAGTAAAAAGCATTTCGAAGCATTTTTTATAGTAAAAAAATCATTTCCAATGCATTTATAGTAAAAATCATTTCCAGTGCATTTTTATAGTAAAAATTATTTTTCAATGCATTTCATAGTAAAAATCATTTCCAATGCATTTTCATAGTAAAAATCATTGCTAATGCATTTTTATAGTAAACATCATTTCCAGTCCATTTTTATTAGTAAAAATCATTTCCAATGCATTTTTAGGTAAAATCATTTCCAATACATTTTCATAGTAAAAGTCATTTCCAATGCATTTTATAGTAAAGAATCATTTCAATGCATTTTATAGTAAAAATCATTTCCAATGCATTTCATAGTAAAATCATTGGCTAATGCATTTTTATAGTAAACATCATTTCCAGTCCATTTTTATAGTAAAAATCATTTCCAATGCATTTTTATGGTAAAAATCATTTCCAATACATTTTCATAGTAAAAGTCATTTCCAATGCATTTTTATAGTAAAAATCATTTCCAATGCATTTTCATAGTAAAAATCATTTCTAATGTATTTTTATAGTAAAAATCATTGCCAATGCATTTTATAGTAAAAATCATTGGCCAATGCATTTTCATAGTAAAAATCATTTCCAATGCGTTTTCATAGTAAAAATCATTTCCAATGCATTTCTATAGTAAAAATCATTTCCAATGCGTTTTCATAGTAAAAATCATTTCTAATGTATTTTATAGTAAAAATCATTTCCAATCCATTTTCATAATAAAAATCATTTCCAATGCATTTTCATAGTAAAAATCATTTCCAATGCATTTTCATAGTAAAAATCAGTTCCAATGCATTTTCATAGTAAAATCATTTCGAATGCATTTTTATAGTAAAAAAATCATTTCCAATGCATTTTATAGTAAAAATCATTTCAATGCATTTTTATAATAAAAATCATTTCGAATGCATTTTATAGTAAAAAAAGTTCCAATGCATTTTCATAGTAAAAATCATTTCGAATGCATTTTTATAGTAAAAAATCAATTTCCAATGCCATTTCATAGTAAAAATCATTTCGAATGCATTTTCATAGTAAAATCATTTCCAATGCATTTTCATAATAAAAATCCATATTTGATCTGTGCCTATGAAGTGCGGGACTTGAGTTGCTCATACTTGTAAAGTATCTATCTATCTATCTATCTATATATATATATATATATATATATATATATATATATATTAATTATAAAGGTACTCGGTAATAACCCGCTTTGCTTATCGTGCTTATGTGCAGTTTTTTATATGTGTTGATATTTTTTTGAACTACTGGATGCAGTCGCGCTTGCTTATCCTATTTGCTCTACTAACGTATTTTTATAATAAAAATGCATTGGAAATGATTTTACTATAAAAAGCACTGGAAATGAGTTTACTATAAAAAATGCATTAGCCAATGATTTTTTACTATGAAAATGCATTGAAATGATTTTTTACTATAAAATGCATTGAAATGATTTTACTATAAAATGCATTGGCGATGATTTTTATACTATAAAAATACGTTAGTAGAGCAAAGGATAAGCGAAGCGCGACTGCATCCAGTAGTTCAAAATATCAACACATATAAAAACTGCACATAAGCACGATAAGCAAAGCGGGTTATTACCGAGTACCTTTATAATATATATATATATATATATATAATATATATATATATATATAGATAGATAGATAGATAGATACTTTACAAGTATGAGCAACTCAAGTCCCGCACTTCATAGGCACAGATCAAATATGGATTTTTATTATGAAAATGCATTGGAAATGATTTTTACTATGAAAATGCATTCGAAATGATTTTTACTATGAAAATGCATTGGAAATGATTTTTACTATAAAAATGCATTCGAAATGATTTTTACTATGAAAATGCATTGGAACTGATTTTTACTATAAAAATGCATTCGAAATGATTTTTATTATAAAAATGCATTGGAAATGATTTTTACTATAAAAATGCATTGGAAATGATTTTTACTATAAAAATGCATTCGAAATGATTTTTTACTATGAAAATGCATTGGAACTGATTTTTACTATGAAAATGCATTGGAAATGATTTTTACTATGAAATGCAATTGGAAATGATTTTTATTATGAAAATGGATTGGAAATGATTTTTACTATAAAATACATTAGAAATGATTTTTACTATGAAAACGATTGAAATGATTTTTTTACTATAGAAATGCATTGGAAATGATTTTTACTATGAAAACGCATTGGAATGATTTTTACTATGAAAAATGCATTGGCCAATGTTTTTACTATAAAATGCATTGGCAATGATTTTTACTAATAAAAATACATTAGAATGATTTTTACTATAAAATGCATTGGAAATGATTTTTTACTATAAAATGCATTGGAAAATGACTTTACTATGAAAATGTATTGGAAATGATTTTTACCATAAAATGCATTGGAAATGATTTTCACTTATAAAATGGACTGGAAATGATGTTTTACTATAAAAATGCATTTAGCCAATGATTTTTTAACTATGAAAATGCATTGGGAAATGATTTTTACTATAAAATGCATTGGAAATGATTTTTACTATAAAAATGCATTGGAATGACTTTCTATGAAAATGTATTGGAATATGATTTTACCATAAAAAATGCATTGGAAATGATTTTTACTATAAAAATGGACTGGAAATGATGTTTTACTATAAAAATGCATTAGCCAATGATTTTTACTATGAAAATGCATTGGAAATGATTTTTACTATGAAAATGCATTGGAAATAATTTTTACTATAAAAATGCACTGGAAATGATTTTTACTATAAAAATGCATTGGAAATGATTTTTACTATAAAAATGCATTCGAAATGCTTTTTACTATAAAATGCATTGGAAATGATTTTTACTATAAAAATGCATTGGAAATACGTATTTTACAACAAAGCCCATTTGGTTCAATTCTATAAGAGTATCTTGGTCAGCTTATGAACTTTTCAGCCGAATCACGTATACTATCCCCGGTCGATGTGTCCGTTACGTTTCTACCATGTACGACGTTAAATACCACTTTACAAGTCTGAACAACTCAAGTCTCGCACTTCATAGGCACAGACCCGAACCAATCAAATATTTAACATTTCAACC
This sequence comes from Doryteuthis pealeii, assembly GCA_023376005.1. NCBI lineage: Eukaryota > Metazoa > Mollusca > Cephalopoda > Myopsida > Loliginidae > Doryteuthis > Doryteuthis pealeii. The sequence continues at coordinate 3,396,659 of CM042182.1, read as the reverse complement.
GTCTCTTCTACTCGTATTGATTGTGATTTTGACACGTGATACTAATATGAACAACTACGTCTCACATATTCAACAGTTTTAGATTTATATGCAATTACAATAATCTAAAATAATCTTACCATATTGACAGCAATATCCGTTAGCCTAAATATATTGGTCTGCTGGCCGTTGTTGAAACACTAATTTGCTTTCGATGGATTTTAGGCTGACTAAAATACGCAGAGGAAAATCTGTGCTCTTAATATCAGTGTTATAGCAAATGTAGAATTAGGGAGAATCATTTTATTAATATCATTAAACTATTTCTCTGAATGTTTGAGGTGAGGCTTGATGATTATTCAAGTCAATAACACAGGAGGATTATTTTTACATAATGAAGAGGCATAGCCTATCATTTTTAGCAAGTAGTATAGAGTACATTAAAAATAATGGTAAACAACAATTTATTATTACTTTACATAATAAAGAGGCATAGCCTATCATTTTTAGCAAGTAGTTAGAGTACATTAAAAATAATGGTAAAAACATCAATTTATTATTTTTTTTACATAATAAAGAGGCATAGCCTTATCATTTTTAGCAAAGTAGTATAGAGTAGTATTTCTGCGTTATTCGGTCTATTGTCCTGATCTTTATTGTTATCCGTACAACGTTTCGGCTGATATGCCCTCCGGCCTCTTCATGTATTTCTTGTCGGACTCGAGAACCTTCTTGACTCGGGAACCTTCATTTCGACTCGGTAACTTTCTGTCGTAAAGTCGCGAACCTTCTTGTCGTAATCGGGAGCCATCACGGATCTTTGAACTAACCCTTTATTTAGTCCACGGAGTATCCTGTTCTCATTCCGCTAACCATAGCTGGGGTAGAGCGTTAAGCTGTGTTAATTTTATTCTATCGGGAACCATCTAGGACTCGGGAACCTTCTTTTCGAAACTCGGAAACCTTCTTGTCTAATCGGAGCCATCACGGAACTTTGACCTAACCCTTTATTCATTCCTCGGGGGTATCCTGTTCTCATGATTTTGCTAACCATAGCTGGGGTAGGAGTTGTGCTAATTATTTTTCTATGTTACTGCCGCCGCTCATGGCATATCGCGAGAAACGTTGTACAGATAACAATAAAGATGAGGACAATAGTCCGAATAACGTAGACACTAATTATTAAACTAATATATAAATAAACAAAATATATGAGATGAAAATAAAGACGATTGTCAAGCACCGTAATCGTTAAAATTGATTAGCAAATCCGTATTAATTTTTTTTTAGTAGCATCTTAAATCGAAACAATTTTTGTTCGTCACTCTACGACCTGCAGGAACCGTATCGACTGGAGTCAAAGTTCGTACAATTAATTTTGTTTATAAATCATAATGAAGTGTAAATTTTTCATTTGAATCAGCATTCAAATATATGTGTTAATATACCCACATGTTAAGGAAGCGCGTGTGTAATGGTGAAAGTCATGGGAAATGGATTCGTCGCCCCAAGAGCGGGGAATGCCGAAGGGATCGATGCAGTTTTTGTTCTTTCCCACCCGAGCTTCAGCTTGTGGGTGGGCCCACGTTAAACGAGGCCTTGTGCCCAGCCCATACAAGTGGGGTATGAGGCAAATACCCTCTCTCTGTACTATATACCTACCGGCGACGTATGATGAGGGTAATATATGACTATATAACACAGAAACGAATTGGTTTGTCGCTCTACGACATGCAGTTCAAGTTCATACAATCAAATTTTGTTTTTAAGATTATACAACGCATAAAATTTTTCTTTTTTCAGAATTTAAATCATGAAGTTGTAACAGAGCTACTAACTAGGAGAGTATTAAATTAAAAGTAGAATTTTTGAATGATAAAAAAAAGATAAGTTTTCAGTGAATTTCGAAACCGGATCATTCAGGGAGAGGTTTTAAATCCACTACTGCTCAACGATTTAACCTTCATAAACCTTGTAGCTTTATAAGGAAATCCTGAGCATGGTATGTTTTGTTGCATGTTTTTGTTGCTTTCACTGCTTTATATCTTATTAATTCTTTATGGCTATGTTGAACATCTAACTGTGTCTGTCTGTCTGTCTCTGTCCCTATCTCTCTGTCTGTCTGTCTGTCTGTCTGTCTCTCTCTCTACATTATATAACGCGACGTATGATGAGGGTTATATATGGCTATATAACACGCTTTGGTCCATCACTCTACGACAATGCAGGAACGCGTATCGGCTGGAGTCCAAGTTTGTACAATTCATTCATTCATTCATTCATTGGCAAATTCAGCCTCGAAAGACTATGATAAAGTTTTTTGTGTGCCCTGAGGTTGCAGCGCCTCTGTGAACTATGAAGTCCTATGTTTTTGAGAAACATTCTCGACCACAGATTTTGCATTTGTAGGTTGTCCTGTAGATGATGATGTTCCGATGCTTTGTTGCCGTCTGCTTTCTTATGGACCTCTTAGCTTCAAATGTGTTGTATCAGGGTGACTTTGACATGTACAGTCCTCTATGGAGATTCTGCCGCCACGAACAATGCAGGACCGTATCGGCTGGAGTCCAAGCTCGTATAATTAAATGGTGTTTATTAGATTATAATGAACCAACAGTCCTTTTCTTTATTGTTATATGGTACAATGTTTCCTGTCGATATTTCCTCTGGCCTTCTTCAGGAGTTTATTTTCATTTTTTTAGATGAGGCTTCATAAATTATATAATAACTAGCAAAATAAAAAAACACCCTCTGAACGATATTGCTTGAGGAGGTGGAAGTTAAAAATTAATGTCGGAGAGTTTGAACCATAAATCATGAAATCATAAAATTTAATTAAAGGAGTAAAAAATAAAACCAATTTTAAATCGCAACGAAGTTCCTATTAACTTTGAATATCTATTAAAATAAAACATCACATATCTAAATATATGATACTGGGCATGTATCTATTAAAACTTTTTTAAAAAACAATGAGGACTGTCTAATGTTGTATGCTCAAATTTTGAGTGTTTCTATTGTTATGACGATTTCGGGTATAGTGACATAAGCAGTTATGTAGTTTTTGTTACAGACAAAATCCGGAAGCGAATATCATTATTAATAGATATAATAATTCGTCACAACCATTATTGAAAGAAAGCCTCAAGGACTTAGGAATCAAAACTATTATAAACTCCTCAAAACAATCAAAAATATTATCAACAATAAAAACAACTATATTAACACAAGTCTGATGCTGGTGTATACACGAATCCAATGTTTACGTTGCAATAAACAGTATATAGGGGAGACATCTAGAAATATCAACAACGGAATCTACGAGCACAAAAGAGACATAAAAACGGGCAATTGAAAAATGCATTAACTAAACACATTTTGGAAATCAACCACCTCTTTAATTTTAAAGAACCCAAAACGTTATTAGGTTTTCATATCTTGTTCATTTGAAAATACACAAACGAATAAGGAAAATAAACAATTATGGATGATCTCGCACAGATTCGGTAATATTAGAACCTCCTACAAACTCCCTAAAAAGGAAGATTTTTCCAACCACCTTCCTACTGGAAAAGGTTATACCAAATAGTATTCCAAAAGTTTTCAGATTTTCCCACCACATTTCCCCCGATATATAGAATTATATATGTATATATAATATATACATATATATATATATATATATATATATATATACTATATACAGAGAGAAAGTGGTAGAGAGTAAGAGATTGAGAGAGAGGGAGAGACAGAAAGATAGATAGATAGATAGAGAGAGAGAGAGAGAGAGAGAGAGAGAGAGAGAGAGAGAGAGAGAGGGAGAAGGGAGAGAGAGAGGAGACAGACGGTTAGTGAATGATAGGTAATATTACTGGTGAAACATAAACACACCCCGCACACAAACACACTCACACACATACATACATACACACACACACACACACACACACACACACACACACATATATATATATATATATATATATATTGTATATATGTTAATATATTTTGAGCATAACAGAAAAATTACAGAAACACGCACAACTATGTATGTGTATATGTGTATATATATATATATGATATTCAATATATGTATTGATCAAGCCTGAAGAAGATACAGAATACTCTGAAACACGTGTTGCGTATGTGAAATAAAAAGAATAAACATTTTTTACTGAGAACGATACATTTTGCGGACCTTCTCTTTTTTATAACATATATAAGATATATATATATATATTCATACAAAACCACCAGGAACTAAAGCTAATAAGTAAAAGTGCTCAATAACCTAAGTAGAGCCAATAATAAAGATACATTTTATTTTTTATAGACAGATAGATAGAGAGAGAGAGAGGGGGGGAGAGTCAAATAGACTGAAAGAAAGAAAGAGAGAGCGAGAGAGATGAGGGGGTAGACGGTGAGTGAATAAGAGCTAATATTACTGGTCGTACTTTAACCTTTTTGACATTAAATAGCCATTACTGTTAATCAAATTATTTGATGCTAACGTTCTTGTGTGGGGTGGGAATTTACCCGAATAAGAATATGAAATCTATTAAGACATTTTTGTCAATGTTCCACCGTTACGTTCCCCAGGGAATTGGAATGCTTTTAAACATGACGATAGAAATTGACCTTCAGACAATAAATGGTGGTACAAAAAAAACACACAATTCCCATCAGCTTTTAACAATGTCTTTTAAACGAGGCCAAAAGACAATTCTATCAGGCAATAAAAAGTTCATATCTTATTATAATGGAGATTGTGTATTTGTCTGTATGTAACCGAAAGGGCGGATGAAGCCTTTCGCTCAACGGCCATCTAGCAAATAACATACGCGGGGACGTAGAAATACTTGGATTGGTATCCAGGCGCGTAGCAAACCACCGGAGAGATGCATTCCTCAGCCTTTGTCAAGGCAAGTGTCTAGGAAGAGGAAAACTCCAAAATTTAACCTGCAGCAGCTGCTGCAGCCAATGATGTTGACTTGTTCTTCTTTTTGGCTCAAATGTGGCAGTCGCTTAGAGAGTGGGATTGGTTCTGTGCAAAGCCTTTCCTCACTTAAAAAAGCTTCAGGTACAGGCATTGCTTGATATGCAATACATGTCTTGTATCAAGCAATGGCAATACTTGAATACGAGTTTGCTGCCATCATGTAACCGAAAATATATCGCTACTCTAGTTACAATTCCCTTATTTATTTACATCACATTCTCCGGGATCTTATTTTTATTTAAACCTTATTTATTAATAAAATCATTTTACATTATTAATCAACTGAATTTAATGAAATTTTCAGTGTTAATATATCAATAAATAAAAAATATAATGCACAAGTTATTTTATTCGAAAACTTTTACATTGGTTTCAGGGCCGTTAACTTTGAACCACGTATCTTTGAGGCATAACACAGATCAACAAACATACGTGGTTCAAACTTAATTGACCTGAAAAAATGTAAAAGTTTTAAAATAAAATAACTGGTGCATTTTATCTTATATTCATTAATATATCAACACTGAACATTTCATTAAATTCGATTAATACCCTGATTTTTAGTATATTTTCTTCTATTGGAAGGGTGACATACGATGGTGGAATTTATGTCCGTTAAGATCTATCAATACATTTTTGTCAATGTTCCACCGTTACGTTCCCCCAGGGAATTGGAAAACGCTTTCTAAACATGACGATAGAAAATTGACCTTCCGACAACAACTGGCGGTACAAAAAAAAAACACAATTCCCATCAAGCTTTTAATTGTCCTTTTAATCGAGGCTAAAAGGACAATTTCTATTAAGCAATAAAAGTTCATATGATATTTGACATCCTTTCGTCTACTAAAGACGATGGCGTAGTGTCCACTCTCTTTTATCTGCAACAGCGTGAATGGCTGAACAGACCAATTTTTGAATGGCAATCTCTGGTGCAGTGAGTGCAAACAAACAGTGATGCTTGCTGGAGATGCTGTTGTCTCTCCTTTCTATTGGTTCTCTTTTCTGCGGTGGCTACTTTTCTCTCTTTTTCAACCACACGCAAACTTATGTATATAATTTATATATATATATATATATATATATATATATATTATATATATATATATATATATATATATATATATTTGAAATGCTTTGTAAACATGGCGATAGAAAATTGACCTTCAGACAAAAAATGGCGGTACAAAAAAAGCAAAACACACAATTCCCATCAAGCTTTTAACAATGTCCTTTTAAACGAGGCCAAAAGGACAATTTCTATCAAGCAATAAAATGTTCATATGTTTTTGGCATCCTTCCGTCTACTAAAGACGATGGCGTAGTGTCCACTTTCTTTTTATCTGAAACTGCGTGAGTGGCTGAACAGACCAATTTTTGAAATGGCAGTCTCTGGTGCAGTGACTGCAAACAGACAGTGATGCTTGCTGGAGATGCTGTTGTCTCTCCTTCCTATTGATTCTTTTTTTTGCGGTGGCTACTTTTCTCTCCTTTTAACTCACACGCAACTTATATATATATATATATATATATATATATATATATATATATATATATATATATATTGGAAATGCTTTGTAAACATGACGATAGAAAATTGACCTTCTGACAACAAATGGTGGTACAAAAAAAAAAACACACACAATTCTTATCAAATTTTAACAATGTCCTTTTAAACGAGGCCCAAAAGACAATTTCTATCAAACAATAAAACGTTAATATAATTGTTGACATCCTTCCGTCTACTAAAAACGATGGCGTAGTGTCCACTTTCTTGTTATCTGCAACTTTTAGTTAAACACAAACACAGACACACACGCATATAACAAGAGTATTATATGGAGGTAGTTGTTTGCATCCTTCTCCTAGACTGGTTACCATACCAAAGTCGAAGATCCCACTATATTTTTGCATAAATGGAGCGAGAATAGTTTGTTTGTTTATTTTGCTTTACGGCATATCAACCAAGGTGGGTCATTTAATGCCGGCAAAGTTCTGAAAGATTCGTAGCGATAATTTGGAACTTAAGTTTTTTGTAAACAAATTTTCTATACAACCCATTGGTGGGAACCTAGCAGGTACTAGTACTCCGGGTAAGAGTCGACCTGAGAGCAATGGTGAAGAAAAGGTGCTCCACATTCCCCAGACCTCCAGAATAGGAACCTCACCATGTTAGAGTTTAACATGAAACCCAAGATATAAAGGCCCTCAGCCACCGCAATCTACTTATTGGCATCCTTCCGTCTACTAAAGACGATGGCGTAGTGTCCACTTCTTTTATCTGCAAACAGCCGTGAGTGGCTGAACAGACCAATTTTTGAATGTCAGTCTCTGTGCAGTGACTGCAAACAAACAGTGATGCTGCTGAAGATGCTGTTGTCTCTCCTTCTATTGGCTCTTCTTTCTGATACTTTTCTCTCTTTCATTATATAATATATATATATATATATAATATATATATATATATATATATATATATATATTGGAAATGCTTTGTAAATATGACGATAGAAAATTGACCTTCCGACAACAACTGGCGGTACAAAAAAACACACAATTCCCATCAAGCTTTTAATTGTCCTTTTAATCGAGGCTAAAAGGACAATTTCTATTAAGCAATAAAAAGTTAATATGATTTTTGGCATCCTTCCGTCTATTAAAGACGATGGCGTAGTGTCCACTCTCTTTTATCTGCAACAGCGTGAATGGCTGAACAGACCAATTTTTGAATGGCAATCTTTGGTGCAGTGACTGCAAACAAATAGTGATGCTTGCTGGAGATGCTGTTGTCTCTCCTTCCTATTGGCTCTCTTTTCTGTGGTGGCTAATTTCCGCTCTTTTCACTCACACGCAAACTTATGTATATAATTTATATATATATATATATATATATATATATATTATATATATATATATATATATTGGAAATGCTTTGTAAACATGACGATAGAAAATTGACCTTCTGACAACAAATGGTGGTACAAAAAAAAACACACAATTCCCATCAAGCTTTTAATTGTCCTTTTAAACGAGGCCAAAAGGACAATTTCTATCAAGCAATAAAAAGTTAATATAATTGTTGACACCCTTCCGTCTACTAAAAACGATGGCGTAGTGTCCACTTTCTGTTATCTGCAACTTTTAGTTAAACACAAACACTGACACACACGCATATAACAAAAGTATTATATGGAGGTAGTTGTTTGCATCCTTCTCCTAGACTGGTTACCATACCAAAGTCGAAGATCCCACTATATTTTTGCATAAATGGAGCGAGAATAGTTTGTTTGTTTATTTTGCTTTACGGCATATCAACCAAGGTGGGTCATTTAATGCCGGCAAAGTTCTGAAAGATTCGTAGCGATAATTTAGAACTCAAGTTTTTTGTAAACAAATTTTCTATACAACCCATTGGTGGGAACCTAGCAGGTACTACTACTCCGGGTAAGAGTCGACCTGAGAGGAATGGTGATGAAAAGGTGCTCCACATTCCCCAGACCTCCAGAATAGGAACCTCACCATGTTAGAGTTTAACATGAAACCCAAGACATGAAGGCCCTCAGCCACTGCAATCTACTTATTGGCACCCTTCCGTCTACTAAAGACGATGGCGTAGTGTCCACTTTCTTTTATCTGCAACAGTGTGAGTGGCTGAACAGACCAATTTTTTAATGGCAATCTCTGGTGCAGTGACTGCAAACAAACGGTGATGCTTGCTGGAGATGCTGTTGTCTCTCCTTCCTTTTGGCTCTCTTTTCCGCGGCGGCTTCTTTCCTCTCTTTTTCACTTCTTTTCGCCCCTTGTTTGATGAGGAGGCACCAGGTCGTACGGTCTTCTGCCCAAGCCTCCCATGTGTTGGTGTTGATGTGGCGTGTCTTCATATCACTCTTGTAGATATCTTTAAAGCGCAGGCGTGGTCTCTACTAACTACGAAAAAAGTTCATATATTTATATCATTAAAATGGAGATTATGTGTTTGTATGTAACCAAAACTATATATCTACTCTAGTCACAATTCCCTTAGTTATTTACATCACATTCTCCAGGATCTTATTTTTATTTAAACTTAACTATTAATAAAATCATTTTACATTATTAATCAACTGAATTTAATGAAATTTTCAGTGTTAATATATCAATAAATAAACAATATAATGCACAAGTTATTTTATTCGAATTCTTTTACATTTGTGTCAGGGTCGTTAACTTTGAACCACGTATCTTTGAGGCATAACACAGATCAACAAACATACGTCGTTCAAACTTAATTGACCTGAAAAATGTAAAAGTTTTTAAATAAAATAACTGGTGCATTATATCTTATATTCATTAATATATCAACACTGAAAATTTCATTAAATTTGGTTAATTCCCTTATTTTAATATATTTTCTTCTTTCAGCAGGGTGACATACGATGGTGGAATTTATGTCCGTTAAGTAGGATTGAACCAAATTTAAATGTACTTATTTCATATGATATAAGATTTTGGGATGTTTGTTTATTTTTTAGAAGCATTAGTGAATAAAGTATATATTAATATTTATATGTTTGCTTGAAGGCAATTACAATGCGGTATATCGCATAAAATTCGATAATTATAGAAGATAAATAATATTGACAAGTGAATCTCGCAAAGAATTACTCGGCGTGTAGAACATCGTACAGCAGCTCTTTCGACTTTATTAAGTCTCATCAGCGATGTATACTAACGATCTCCCTCCGACAGAAATCGAAACCGGGACTTCAGCAGGATAGTCAGAAACTATACTGCCTCAGCCACCGATACAGCACCGAGAAATGCATGTGAAATTAACTTGTCAATGATACTGGGACGTCTCTACCATAGGAGGCAAGGGAACGCTAAGTGAACAACAAACACGGTGCTTTATGCTCTTCGGCGAATTTTTTTCAATCAAGGTTGCCAACCTGAAAAAAAAAAAAAAAAAAAACATAGTCTTATTAATTTTTAGTCGATTTGGTATTATACAAATTAATTTGTAAAAATGAATCAGTGTTATCTTATTAGAAATTCGAAATGAACGAGAAAAATTCAGAGCTATACTTGAATCTTCCGTTACAGTTCAGTTTTACCGTATTTAATTATTTTATTTAATTTTCGAAAAATAATTAGAAAATGGTGGCCTAAAAAGATATTAAAATTTTGTATTTTTAATAACATTTGTGTTTTAAAATTATCTGTTGCAATAGAATCTCTGCGTTATTTAGAGACCTTGTATATTTAATTTAGAATTTTATTTGGTATATATTAAATACTGTTATGGCTGTAACACAAAGTACACGACCTTCGAAGACCATTTCCGGTAACCATGACAACGGAATTTAACTCGGCAGAAGACAATAGAGATGCTGTCAGTATATTTTAAACCCCCAGGCTCCTTTACTGTAGAGTTGGGTAATAATATCCGGGGTTTTTTCTATAATTTTTCATATGGTACGATAACATTCTGGTATCGTGGGTTTTGAAGAAAATTAACTTTTTTCTTTGATATTACTGAATTCAAACCTGTTGAATTACGCTTAAAAATAGCCTCTTGCTATATATATATATATATATATATATATATA
>CM042182.1:3373593-3383593 GCA_023376005.1 Doryteuthis pealeii | reverse complement strand
TACGTCAGTGAAATCTGTCTTTCACTGATTTATATTCAACTTTCTTTTTTCTGATGATTGTGTACATTACATGAAACTGAATTCTAGTGTACATAAGTATATTTTTTAGGTTTTATACCTGCTCTATAATAGTGAGCACTTTTATAATAATGAAAAGGAAAACAAAATATTTCAAGATGGATTTCATTCATGTTTTAACTTGATTGTATTTGTATATAAACATAATTTGAAAAATGTCACAATTAATAATATTTTACAATCATATTAATATACAGGGTGATTGTAAAGTAATTCCCTATTTTAAAAATCTTATAATTTATTTCTGAATCATTATTTTTACATAAAATGAATATGAGAAGAACACATATAACATGGGTTTTCATTTAAAATTCTATATGGGCACCAACTTTTGCCTCCAGCCTCTAAATCAGCTTAGGAATTACATCAACTGATCTTCCCAGGAACTCTTGTGGAATGGCAGAAATAAATTCTTGTATTGATCCGTCAAGTTCATCCAAAGTTGCTGGTTTTGTAGAGTAGACTTGCTCCTTCAACCAACACCAAAGGAAAAAGTCACAGTGTGTTAAATCTGGGTTTCTTTTTTTTGAGAAATGTAATTTCTGTCTTGTAATATTTAGTGGCTTTTTAAAAATTATTTCTCCACTTATTTATATAATTCCAATTGGGTCTTTTTGGATGTATCTCTCGGCTATTCTACTTCATTTGCCAAAGGCACGTTTCTGAATAATGAATGAAGGTGAATAAATTGTTTTTATTCCCCTGTTGACCACCCATAGTTTCATACATTTAAAAAATCTCTTTTGACGACATTTCCAAAAGGAGTCTAATTATTTTACGAGCTGGAAAATCATTCATTCATCCATCATTATCCCCACTCGTTGAATGTCAAGAACAGCCTGGAGTATTCATAAACCCTTGAAATGAAAAGGATATGCTTTAAAAATAATGAATTTATTAAATTCATATCAATGAAGAGAAACTATATTTTATAGCTCGTGGCTGCTTCCATATTTCTATCAAATTGACAGAGAATCTGTCACCGTCCCAAGAAATGAAGGTCATAGAGTCAAAAGTGCTGAGGGAAGGGGTAAGGAAAAATAAAATAACATTAACATTAAATACTATCCTCCCCTGTGAGCAAAAAATATTTTGAATTGATGAGGGAATCCTTAAAAATGAATTAAGAAATGGATTTTCAGAATGGGTAGGATCGTATATCTAAAAATATTACATATAAAATAATTAAAACGGTTGCTTATAATTCTAATAAAAATAAAATCCTATTAAGAAAAACAAAAATAAAGATAAAAATTTGACGTCCAGTTGATGCTGACTAATTTTGACACAGGACAATATTTACATTTATAGGTGTTGTCCACCCACGTGATTCAAACCTTCCCCGGAAATCCAACTAGACTTCTTTTGTTCTTCTTGTTCTTGTTCTTCTTGTTGTTCTTGTTCTTGTTCTTCTTCTTCTTCTTCTATTATTATTATTATTATTATCTGCATTCATCAACATGAGTTCCTCATATTGCATCCTTTCATTTGCCTATATATATATATATATATATAATATATATATATATATATATATATAAACTGGGAATCCGATCATTACACACACACACACACAAATACCTATATATATTTATATGTATATATAATATATATATATACCTATATATGTATATATGTACCTATATATATATATATATGTATATATATACACCTTCATATATATATGTACCTATATATATATATATACCTATATATATATATATATATAGTACTTCGGTATGTATTAGTGAATCCGAAATTTAATCGAACTGCAATTTTACCGCTCACTTTTCTCAAAGTTTCATGGGAATAAAACAGAATTTATGTCTAACGAATCTTCTTCTTTTATCATTATTATTATTATTATTATTATTATTCACTCCTTTTGAGTTTTCACATCAGTTTTAGCTGATGGTCTTTCACTGGAGTCTGAGTGACAGCAAGTCTCCTCAGGTCTCCAGGACTCTTCTAAGTATTCTGGAAGATTGCAGCAGTGCAGTATTCTGGATGGTCTCAATCTTTCCTCTGATGTCCAGATTTTCCAATCTCTTTGGGACCGTTCCAAGGGCACCAACTACAATTGGTATCACATTGACTTTCATATTCCATAACTTCTTCAGTTCTCTGGCAAGGTCCAGGTATTTGTCCATTTTTTGTCATTTAAAATAAAGTATTATTATTATTATTATTATTATTATTATTATTATTATTATTATTATTATTATTCACTCCTTTTGAGTTTTCACATCAGCATTAGCTGATGGTCTTTCACTAGAGTCTGAGTGGCAGCAAGTCTCCTCATGTCTCCAGGACTCTTCTGAGTATTCTGGCAGATTGCAGCAGTGCAGTATTCTGGATGGTCTCAATCTTTCCTCTGATATCCAGATTTTCCAATCCCTTTTTCATTCCCTTTGGGACCGTTCCAAGTGCACTAAATACAATTGGTATCACTTTCACTTTTATATTCCATAACTTTTTCAGTTCTCTGGCAAGGTCCAGGTATTTGTCCATTTTTTTTCATTTTTAAAAAAACATTATTATTATTATTATTATTATTATTATTATTATTAAAAAGCTTAAAGAACAAAATCCCCCACAACAAATCTACAATGAAAAAATAAAAAAAAACATTCGCTAAACTTATAAGGAACTCTGCTTAAAAAATAAAACCAATCATTACACTAATTCATTTACAAGTTTCGTCCGAAACGTTGTGGATATAATGATAAAGATCAGGACAACTGTACGAAAAATCAAAATAATACAAATTACAATTTCTCGGAAATTTTGTGAAATAGAATAGTTGTTACATAATCTATGCGGTTACATAAGATTATTGTCAATCCCCTGTAATTCTGAGGGGGTGACCCTTTTCACATCATGGTTGGGTCCTTCCATGGAAAAGTACAGAAGCCCGCCAAATATGTGAAGTCACGTGGGACCTTTTTGAGTCCCCAGTTTGCAGTTATACGTCATGTGGGACCTTTTTTGGGTCCGCAGTTTGCAGTTGGACGTCAGGCAGAGCGGTCGGCCATTTTATGCTCTGTGTAAACTGGAACTCACGCGTGCTATGTTAGTTAGCAGATGTCTGGGTTGGGGATTAAAAATAAAGTAACATCAAAATAAATCGAAGTCTTGTGTTTATTATCTAAAAACTAACAATGACACAGGGCTTCTGATAGAGAGAAATCCCTAACAGAAAACCAGACCCGAAGTCCCCAAGAAAGTCCAGACCTTAGAAGATTCCAGACCAAGACGCAAGATGTTAGAAGAAGTCAAAGACGGCCAGAAGAATAGAGTAAGAAAGAAGTAAGTAAAGAAGTAATGAAGAGGGTATGCAACATAGCCAGGTATGGCTGACCATATATGGAATAGAAAAAGAAACAATCTGCCTTTATGGGATGAAGTTAATATAATAGAAAAGAACATTGGAAGAGAAGACGTCTCAAAGAATCTGCTCATATGATAGGCTATAGTAATCTCTTAAGTCGACCTAGCATATAAATGAACACAATATGGGAACCTATAATTAAAAAGGCTAGATTAGATTTTTTAAAATAACACCCAATATGAGTCTAGGTAAAAGGGGCCAGGTTAGCTCAGTCGGTAGAGCGTTCGGCTAGAAACCACAAGGTTCCTAGTTCGATACCGGTCCTTGCCAACTCAGCGTATGAGTAGCACATGGATCTGTGCGGTAAAGTAAGGAGCTGATGGTAGGTGTGGCGCATCACCCCAGACGCTAAAAATAATCTCCTTGGTCTAGCGCAAGTGAAAAGGGGATAGACTCACTCGCTGATTGGCTGATACTGACTTTAGGCCGCCCCGACGACTTTACTTTTTTACTTTTATGAGTCTAGGTAAAAAAACATGCATAAAAATGAATATGTAGATATATATAAACAAGACATTAGGTTTATAAGTTCCCAAAATTCAAAATTGGATTGTTCAATTGGACACATGGTGGATAAAGGAGTTAGGCTGAGACAGTTCTAAGTGAATATGCTCAGTCACCTGGGTTCTATCCTTAAGCATCACAGGTCACCAAACATGGCCAACAGGTGGCCCCATTGGGGGGAGTCTTACCCCTCTGCTTACCCCTCAGGTACAGTCGATGTATTCTAACACCCCAGTCGACAGGGTGGATCAATTTTTGTTTTGACATAATTGGTCCTTATGGTATTATTTTGTGTTGCTATTAAAAGAAATTTCGTTTCTCTTTTGAGGTTTCCCCACCTTAGCCATGTCCAGTTCATCCAGTGAACAATTTCCTTAATTTGTCGCTTGAAGTATCTAGCGTAGAAATGAACATAATATGGGAAACTGTAATTAAAAAGGATAGATTAGATTTTTTTAAAAAACACCAAATATTAGTAGCTAAAAAATCATACATAAGTGAATATGTAGATATTCCAGGCAAAACAAGACATTGGGTTTATAAGTTCCCAAAATTCACACTGGATTGTTCAATTGGACACATAACTAAGTGGATAAAGGAGTTAGGTTAAGACAGTTCTAACACACACACACACACACACACACACACACACACACATATATATATATATATATATATATATATATATATATATATATGGAGACAATTTAAAAAACAACACGGGATGTTATGGTAGATGGAAATTTATAGTAGATCTTCGAACATTTCGGTTTACAATGGAAACCTTCTTCAGGACTGTGAGATTAAGAAGAAAACAAGTATTTATGTGGATAAAAGATGATGGATGTTTTGTATGCGTTGAATTTGAAAAACGCACAGAAAAAAAAGGTTCGTTATCGTTACATACTTCCATATATATATATATATATAATATATATATATATATATATATATATATATATTATTATGGAAAATATGACTTACCGGTGAATATAGTCACGGTGGTTGATGTGAAGTTCATAAAGGTAAGGCAGTGATATAACAAAAAAAATAAAAAGTGCTCAATAACTTAGTAGAGCAAATTTATTTTGATATAGGACCAAGTGATAACCTACCCGATTTTTTGAGGATCTTCAGGTTAACTCCACTGTGTAAATCAAGGTTATCACTTGGACCTATATATATATATATATATATATATATATATATATATATATATAGTGTGAGATGGTCACTGTTTCAGCTTTTGCTGGAATGGCATACCAAAGGCAGTATTATTAGTAGAGTGCTAAGTTAATATTATTCAACCGCACTCTTCAATTAACTCGACCCAACAATATACAATATACATAACCTACACGTCCGGATATGAAAAAAAACATACACACCCACACAAACATACATGCACAAACACAAACGCTCGCACGTAAGCATTGTTAAAATGCCGCACATTCACAGAACAACGTATTATGTGTGTGACCAGTTACTCCACATACGCAACCTTTATGCTGTCCATAAACACTCTCATACATTCAATTTACCATCACATACATACGCACATCATTTCATCCAATGTCTATTGAATTTTTTGAAATTTTTTCGATTTTCCTTACATTTGAAACATCTTCACCTGATGATTGCATCGCAAGAAACCAATATGGTTGTGAATGTTCCTTTGTCACCTAATAAATAGATATGTAAAACCTTTATATATTTATCTTATTATATATATATATATATATATATATATATATATATCTTATTATAATGGAGATTGTGGGTTTGTCTGTCTGTAACCGAAACTACACAAGTCACAATTCCCTTTGTTATTTACACCACATTCTCCATGATTTTATTTTTTTTATTTAAACCTCAATTATTAGTAAAATTGTTTAACATCATTAAGACTGTTAACAATATCTACATACTAATAACATGCAATTATATTTATATATTCAACGAAATAGCGGTTTACTGTGTGAATGGGAAGGCTAATTTGCATATTGATCTTAAAAAAATTTGATTTTAATAAATATATGTTTAGTATTATTGATTTCTAATTGTTTGGTTTTATCTTAATAAATATGAGCAAAAATCTCGGGGATAAATCTTAAGAGAAATCTATTAACATAAAGAAATAACTGTAATTTTATTTTTTTCTTCCTATTTTAACTAAATAGTTAAATTAGGGAAATTTACCACTGAAAGACGGGAGTAAGGGAAAATGGTGGAACAGTTAGTTTCAAAGTTGTTCTATTTTCCGATTATACCCCCTCTGTTCCAAATATTTTTATCTGAATTCTTATTCAGTTTCATTAGCCTTTCTAATTTAACATGATATTTTATTATATTAAAACTTAAATACTTGCACCCGGAGGGTGCATATATTTGCTAGTATATATAACAAATTAGGATATCTACGTCTCACTTTTGTTTATGACTCAGAGTTTTATATGTATTGTGTAAAATAGAAACATAGTCAGCAGATGAACTTTTGAAAGAAATGGTCGACTAAATAAATTAAAAACACTAAAGGTTCCTGCGAAAATAAATTACTGCACGGAAAAGGAGCTGAAGTTGTAAGATTTTTATTGGCAATAAACTGAAGGGGGAATATTCATCATAATCAAGTCGTACTGATATATATATATATATATATATATATATATATATATATATATATAATAGATAGATAGATAGATAGATAGATAGCAAAGGTAATTTGGTAAGATCGCTTATTTCACACAGACACATATACACACACATATATTTATGTATATAAGTGAATCTCTATATGTGTGTATATATATATATATACCTGATTAGTCTAGATCTCAATGTATATATTATATTTGTATATATGTTATACATGTATATATATGTTAATATATGTATGCCTATAATATATACCTTTGTGTTTGAGTAGGCAGCGAATACAAATATAATCCAATATATATATATATATATATATATGTATATATATATATAGTATATATATTGAGAAATAGACTAACCAGATATACCAGCAAAGAAGCATACTTGGATGCCACAACAATATATATGTATGTATTTATTTCCTTATATATGTATATATTATTATTTACTCCTTTTGAGTTTTCACATCAGCATTAGCTGATGGTCTTTCACTTGAGTCTGAGTGACAGCAAGTCTCCTCAGGTCTCCAGGACTCTTCTGAGTATTCTGGCAGATTGCAGCAGTGCAGTGTTCTGAATGGTCTCAATCCTTCCTCTGATTTCCAAACTTTCCAAACCCTTTTCCAATCCTTTTGGGACTGTTCCAAGTGCACCAACCACAATTGGTATCACTTTCACTTTCATATTTTCATATTCCATAACTTTTTCAGTTCTCTGGCAAGGTCCAGATATTTGTCTATTTTTTCATTTTCCTTTAACTTCACCCTGTGATCTGCTGACACTGCAAAATGTACCAGTTGACAAGTTCTTTCTTTTTTGTTAATCAACACTAGGTCTGGCCTTCTTGCTGGGATAAGGTGATCCGTTTTTATCTCAAAGTCCAGAGAATTATTATTATTATTATTATTATTATTATTATTATTATTATTATTATTATTATTATTATTACAACATTGTTTATATTATATTATCATTATTATTATTACTATTATTATTATTATTATTACTTTATTATCATCTGCATTCCTTAATTGCATCCTTTCATTTGCCCATATATATATATATATATATATATATATATATATTATATATATATATATATAATATATATGAACTGGGAATCATATCATTACACAAACACACACACAAATACATATATTATATATATATATATTTTATTTATATACATTCATATACTTATATATATACATTATATATATATATTTATACCTATATATATAATATATATATATATATATATATATATATATGTATATATATACCTACATATATATAACATATATATATTTACCTATATATATATATATATATATATGACTGTACCTATATAATATATATATGTACCTATATATAATATATATATATTATATTATATTATATTATATTATATATATATGTATGTATATATATATATATGTACCTATATATATATACACATATATACCTATATATATATATATTATATATATATATATATATATATATATATAGCTACTTCGGTATGTATTAGTGAATGCGAAATTTAATCGAACTGCAATTTTACCGCTCACTTTTCTCAAAGTTTCATGGAAATAAAACAGAATTTATGTCTAACGAATCTAGCGACATTATGGCTAAGTATATCGATAAATTCCAATCTTAGTAGATCGAATTCCAAATTTTTGATTCGATTTTGTCGTCTTTATTAGTGAAGCTGCCTCATTGGACGAACAGGGAAATTGCTCACCTTGAATGGAGACAACATTGATCGACTTTGCCTCGGATTCCGGTTATAAATTTAAAATACCTTGAGGAATATAAGTTGCTGGCTGAATAGAAATAAATCTTTTATATCACGAAGTTACATATTTAATGAACACCGTGAAAAGATAGATAGATAGATAGATAGACGGATTGATAGACTGATAGATAGACTGATTGATAGATAGATATGAACAGTCTCAAGTAGCAAGATCGATACAGTGATTTGAATTGAAAGTTATATATATATATATATATATGTAAACAAGGTTTGTTTAGAATGGCTTTTTGCCGATAATTTTTTGGAGAATAAGTGCTTAATTGGAGTCGTACCTAATTTTGAAAATTAATTAATTAATAATGAATTAGGCGGGAATACCTATTAAATGTATGGCTAAACAAATCGAGAAAAATCAATCTCTGTATGTACATTTCGGCCTATTAGGCCTCATCAGCAGAGCTATAGATCGGAAGACCGCCCTGTGCGTGATTTGAAACCGGACTGCCAGGCTGACAGGCCGATCCCATAACCCCAACACCAAACGAACTTCTTAGATTTTATGATTTGTTTAGAGTAGGTTAACATTCCTCTTCTAGTGACTTTTATTACACGACCATATGATAAGTTGTAAACAAGGTTTGTTTAGAATGGCTTTTTGCCGATAATTTTTTGGAGAATAAGTGCTTAATTGGAGTCGTACCTAATAGAGAGAGAGAGAGAGAGAGAGAGAGAGAGAGAGAGAGAGAGAGAGAGAGAGAGAGAGAGAGAAAATCTAATGAGTCAGACAAACCTACGAAAAGTTTCACTTAATGCTCTTCAGGGCTAAAGAGACTTTGAGCAACGCATTAATACAGTACCTACCACCGTGAATCAAATTGCTAGACAGATAGATAGACTGATTGATAGATAGATATGAACAGTCTCAAGTAGCAAGATCGATACAGTGATTTGAATTGACTTAAAGTTATATATATATATATATATATATATATATATATATATATATATATATATATATATATGAAAAATAGATGGAAATTAATCCGACAGTATGAAATTTAACATTATGAAAAAACATATGATGTTTGTTATGTAATTGCTGACAGTACTGTTTCGACCAAATCGATAAGTTGGTCTTCATCAAAGAGCGACATAGATGGGAAGTGAAGATATCCGTTAAAAAAGACTGTTTACAGAAACGAACGCTGAGTTCAACCGCTGAAATTTTTGAAAAATACATGTTCTGTTTTAAAAATAAAATAAATTTTATTTTTAATTTTTAAAAATCAGAAGCATTATAGTTTATAGAAAAACTCAAAAGAGTTTGTTGTAAACGTTTATATAAAAATGTAAAGAGGGTATCAAAATAGTATAGTATATATTTTTCAGCTGTTAAAAAAAAATATATATATATACAAGTCCACATCTCTTTTGAGTTTTTCTATAAACTATAATGCTTCTGATTTTTAAAAATTAAAAATAAAATTTATTTTATTTTTAAAACAGAACATGTATTTTTCAAAAATTTCAGCGGTTGAACTCAGCGTTCGTTTCTGTAAACAGTCTTTTTTAACGGATATCTTCTCTTCCCATCTATGTCGCTCTTTGATG
>CM042182.1:3341093-3368593 GCA_023376005.1 Doryteuthis pealeii | reverse complement strand
ATTTTTTTCAAATGTTAAATTTCATATATATATATATATATATATATATATATAGTAATATATATAGAGAGAGGAGAGATGGAGAGAGAGAGAGGAGATCTAATGATTCAGACAAACTTATGAAAAGTTTCGCTTAATGCTCTTCAGGCTAAGATCTGACATAAAAGAGGACTTGGACCAAACGCGTTAAATATAGTACCTACCACCGTGAATCAAATAAATAAGCAAAAACTAAAAACGGTAGATGGAAATTATAGTCGATGCCCCTTGGGGTAAAAAACCCCGCTCTAATAAAGGATGTATCCCGACCGTATTAACGTGTGCCTTCTCTGACTGCTTGCCGATATTAAAGGGAATGACAGCAGTGGAAAATTTAAAAAAAACCTAGTCCTCAGGGTTCGTAGCAAAGAGAGGAAAATGGTATATTCGGTTATGTGCCAGCAACAGAGGCTCATTGCCTGATCCACAATCAAGTTGCTGCTTCTCCCATAAGTTGGGTTTCGGGATGCAGGTTCGCCCAAATAAACCCTGCTCCCTAGATCAAGCGAAACGATAAACCGCTATAACTACAAGTCAGGAGGCGGACTGGCCGTCGGCCTGCCGTCGGCCCTGCTGGGTTCCACTCGTTGAGAGGATAACGATAGCGATAGAGTAACCTGTTTGTATATGAGATAATGAGTGTTATAGGTTATACATTAGAACTGAAGTAGTTAGATTCAAATTACTTAAAAAGAAGAAAAATTAATTAATTAATAAAACATAATAAATAATAATTAATGGTGTCTTCTGTTGTTGTTGGTTTTTCTATTGGTCGTTTTAGTTTATTACTAATTTTTATCTTGAATACGGGTAGGTACTATATTTAATGCGTTTTGCTCCAAGCTCTGTTAGTCAGGTCTTAGCCCTGAAGAGCATTAAGCGAAACTTTTAGTAGTTTGTTCTGACTCATTAGAATTTATCTTTATTATTTGCTCTCCTTAGTAATGAGCACTTCTGTACTTATTAGCTTTAGTTCCTGGCGGTTTTGATGAAAGTATATATATCTTAATATATATATATATTAATATAAGATTATATATAAAGATATATATATACATATTTAAATTGTTTTTTTCTTTTGGCCAAAATTTGTACCAAAAGATTATGTTTTTGTTGGTACGAGTATATATATATAAGATATTGTGTTGGTGTGTGTGTGTGTGTGTGTGTGCGAGAAAGAATACATAGAGTGATAGATTATATATGAACAGTAGCAAAGATCGGTTTAGATTTAATTTGAGTTACTGAAAATATATATAATATAGATATATAATTTACAGAGAGAGGGAATAGTTAGGTGGAAGAGAAAAATTAGATGAACAATTAAATATCAAAATTTATATATATATATATATATATATACTATATATATATATATATATTAGATATATATAATATACACACATGTATATATATATATACACACACACACACACACACACACACAATAATATATAATATATATATATATATATATATTGATAGATAGATAGAATAAAGATTGAGTAGAACGATGAAAGATAGATATGGCGATAATCAGTAGATAGGATAGATTAGATAGATAGGAAAAGTCCTGAAGTAGCAAGCCGTCCACAGATTGAATTTGCAATTAAGACTGAAAAGGATATATATATATATATATATATATATTAATATAATAGAGAGAGAGAGAGAAGAGAGAAGAGAGATGAGAGAGAGAGAGAGAGAGAGAGAGAGAGAGAAGAGAGAGAGCGATAGAGGGGCGAGAATAGGTTGTCGGAGCGAAATATATAAATGATATAGTTTTAGATAGATAAATAGATAATGAACAGTTCAGCATATTCATTTCTAATAGCCTGAAAGTGATTATATATATATATTTATACATATAATTATATATATATATATATATATACAGAGGCAAAGGAAGCTACTTGGAATGCCACAGACCAATATATATGGTAATGTATTTTTCTTATATATGTAAATATTATTATTTACTCCTTTGAGTTTTCACATCAGCATTAGCTGATGGTCTTTCACTTGAGTCTGAGTGACAGCAAGTCTCCTCAGGTCTCCAGGACTCTTCTGAGTATTCTGGCAGATTGCAGCAGTGCAGTGTTCTGAATGGTCTCAATCCTTCCTCTGATTTCCAAACTTTCCAAACCCTTTTCCAATCCTTTTGGGACTGTTCCAAGTGCACCAACCACAATTGGTATCACTTTTCACTTTCATATTTTCATATTCCATAACTTTTTCAGTTCTCTGGCAAGGTCCAGATATTTGTCTATTTTTTCATTTCCTTTAACTTCACCCTGTTGATCTGCTGACACTGCAAAATGTACCAGTTGACAAGTTCTTTCTTTTTTGTTAATCAACACTAGGTCTGGCCTTCTTGCTGGGATAAGGTGATCCGTTTTTATCTCAAGTCCCAGAGAATTATTATTATTATTATTATTATTATTTATTATTATTATTATTATTATTATTATTATTATTATTTACAACATTGTTTATATTATTATTATCATTATTATTATTACTATTATTATTATTATTATTACTTTATTTATCATCTGCATTCCTTAATTGCATCCTTTCATTTCCCATATATATATATATATATATATATATATATATATATATATATATATATATATATATATATATGAACTGGGAATCATATCATTACACAAACACACACACAAATACATATATTTTATATATATATATTTATTATATACATTCATATACTTATATATATATATATATATATATTTATACCTATATATATATATATATATAATATATATATATATATATATATATATATATACATAGATATATACATATATATATTTAGCTATATATATATATATATATATATGATGTACCTATATAATATATATATGTACCTATATATATATATATATATTATATTATATATATTATAATTTATATATATATGTATATATATATATATATATGTACTATATATATATACCATATATACTATATATATATATATATATATATATATATATATATAATATATAAGTACTTCGGTATGTATTAGTGAATGCGAAATTTAATCGAACTGCAATTTTACCGCTCACTTTTCTCAAAGTTTCATGGAAATAAACAGAATTATGTCTAACGAATCTAGCGGACATTATGGCTAAGTAAGATATCGATAAATTCCAATCTTAGTAGATCGAATTCCAAATTTTTGATTCGATTTTGTCGTCTTTATTAGTGAAGCTGCCTCATTGGACGAACGGGGAAATTGCTCACCTTGAATGGAGACAACATTGATCGACTTTGCCTCGGATTCCGGTTATAAATTAAAATACCTGAGGAATATAAGTTGCTGGCTGAATAGAAATAAATCTTTTATATCACGAAGTTACATATTTATGAACACCGTGAATAGATAGATAGATAGAGATGATAGACTGATAGATAGACTGATTGATAGATAGATATGAACAGTCTCAAGTAGCAAGATCGATACAGTGATTTGAATTGAAAGTTATATATATATATATATATATGTAACAAGGTTTGTTTAGAATGGTTTTGCCGATAATTTTTTGGAGAATAAGTGCTTAATTGGAGTCGTACTAATTTTGAAAAATTAATTAATATATGAATTTAGGTATGGCGGGAATACCTATTAAATGTATGGCGAACAAATCTAAAAATCAATCTCTTATGTACATTTCGGCCTATTAGAGCAGAGCTATAGATCGAAGACCTGTGCGTGATTGAAACCGACGTGCCAGGCTGACAGCCGATCCATAACCCCACACCAAACGAACTTCTTAGATTTTATGATTTTGTTAGAGTAGGTTAACATTCTCTCTAGTGACTTTTATTACACGCATATGATAAGTGTGAAACAAGGTTTGTTTAGAATGGCTTTTGCCGATAATTTTTTGGAGAATAAGTGCTTAATTGGAGTCTCCTATATAGAGAGAGAGAAGAGGAGAGAAGAGAAAGAGAGAGAGAGAGAAGAGAGAGAGAGAAAGTCTAATGAGTCAGACAAACCTACGAAAAGTTTCACTTAATGCTCTTCAGGCTATAAGAGACTTTGATGCAAACGCATTAAATACAGTAAACCACCGTGAATCAAATTGCTAGACAGATAGATAGACTGATTGATAGATAGATATGAACAGTCTCAAGTAGCAAGATCGATACAGTGATTTGAATTGACTTAAAGTATATATATTATATATATATATATATATATATATATATATATATATATATATATATATATATTGAAAAATAGATGGAAATTAATCCGACAGTATGAAATTTAACATTATGAAAAAACATATGATGTTTGTTATGTAATTGCTGACAGTACTGTTTCGACCAAATCGATAAGTTGGTCTTCATCAAAGAGCGACATAGATGGGAAGAGAAGATATCCGTTAAAAAAAGACTGTTTACAGAAACGAACGCCTGAGTTCACCGCTGAAATTTTTGAAAAATACATGTTTCTGTTTTAAAAATAAAATAAATTTTATTTTTAATTTTTTAAAAATCAGAAGCATTATAGTTTATAGAAAAACTCAAAGAGTTTGTTGTAAACGTTTATATAAAAATGTAAAGAGGGTATCAAAATAGTATAGTATATATTTTTCAGCTGTTAAAAAAAAATTATATATATATACAAGTCCACATCTCTTTTGAGTTTTTCTATAAACTATAATGCTTCTGATTTTAAAAATTAAAAATAAAATTTTTTTATTTTTAAAACAGAACATGTATTTTTCAAAAATTTCAGCGGTTGAACTCAGCGTTCGTTTCTGTAACAGTCTTTTTTAACGGATATCTTCTCTTCCCATCTATGTCGCTCTTTGATGAAGACCAACTTATCGATTTGGTCGAAACAGTACTGTCAGCATTACATAACAAACATCATATGTTTTTTCATAATGTTAAATTTCATTAATATATATATATATATATATATATATATATATATATATATATAGAGAGAGAGAGAGAGAGAGAGAGAGAGAGAGATCTAATGAGTCAGACAAACCTATGAAAAGTTTCGCTTAATGCTCTTCAGGGCTAAGATCTGACTAAAAGAGACTTGGACCAAACGCGTTAAATATAGTACCTACCACCGTGAATCAAATAAATTAGCAAAAACTAAAACGGTAGATGGAAATTTATAGTCGATGCCCCTTGGGTGTAAAAAACCCCGCTCTAATAAAGGGATGTATCCCGACCGTATTAAACGTGTGCCTTTCTGACTGCTTGCCATATAAAGGGGGTAATGACAGCAGTGGAAAATTAAAAAAGCCCTAGTCCTCAGGGGTTTCGTAGCAAGAGAGGAAAGGTATATTGGTTTATGTGCCAGCAACAGAGGCCATGCCTGATCCACAATTCAGTTGCTGCTTCTCCCATGATGGGTTTCGGGATGTCGAGGTTCGCCAAATAAACCCTGTCTCCCTAGATCAAGTCGAAACGATAAACCGTATAACTACAAGCAGAGAGGCGGACTGCCGTCGGCCTGCCGTCGGCCTGCTGGGTTTCCACTCGTTGAGAGGATAACGATAGCGATAGAGTACCTGTTTGTATATGAGATAATAGTGTTATTTAGGTTATACATTAGAACTGAAGTAGTAGATTCAAATTTACTTAAAAAGAAGAAAAATTTAATTAATTAAATAAAACATAATAAAATAATAGATTTAATGGTGTCTTCTGTTTTTGTTGTTTTTCTATTGGTCGTTTTAGTTTATACTAATTTATTTGAATCACGGTGGTAGGTACTATATTTAATGCGTTTGCTCCAAGTCTCTTTAGTCAGGTCTTAGCCCTGAAGAGCATTAAGCGAAACTTTTAGTAGGTTTGTCTGACTCATTAGATTTATCTTTATTATTTGTCTCCTTAGGTATTGAGCACTTTGTACTTATTAGCTTTAGTTTCCTGGCGGTTTTGTATGAATATATATATCTTATATATATATATATATATATATAAGATATATATAAGATATATATATACATATAAATTGTTTTTTCTTTTGGCCAAATATTGTACCAAAAGATTATTTTTGGTTGGTACGAGTATATATATATAGATATGTGTGGTGTGTGTGTGTGTGTGTGTGTGTGGAGAAAGAATACATAGATTGATAGATAATATATGAACAGTAGCAAGATCGGTAGATTAATTTGAGTTGACTGAAATATATATATTATATATATATAAATAATTTTACAGAGAGAGGGGAATAGTTAGGGTGGAACGAGAAAATTAGATGAACAATTAAATAATATAATATATATATATATATATATATATATATATATATATATATATATATATATATTATATGTATATATATATATACACACACACACACACACACACACACACATATATATATATATATATATATATGTATATATATTGATAGATAGATAGATAAAGATTGATAGAACGATGAATAGATAGATGGATAGATCAGTAGATAGATAGATAGATAGATAGGAAAGTCTGAAGTAGCAAGGTCCACAGATTGATTTGATAGACTGAAAAGGATATATATATATATATATATATATATATATATATATATAGAGAGAGAGAGAGAGAGAGAGAGAGAGGAGAGAGAGAGAGAGAGAGAGAGAGAGAGAGAGAGAGAGATAGGGGGGAGATAGGGTTGTCGGAGCGAAATAGATAAATGATATAGTTTTAGATAGATAAATAGATAATGAACAGTCAGCATATTCATTCTAATAGCCTGAAAGTGATTATATATATATATATATATATATATATATATATATATATAATATATATTACAGAGGAGAAAAGCCGGAAAGGAGGAATGTAATATATAAATAATTAAATACCAATATGAATGTCCCAACCCTATTGCCCTTATGGCAAGCCCCACCCTTTTAATCACATGGCTGCTAGAAGGCTGTCACTGAGGGTCACCTTGTCCTGCGGATGACATTAAACTATCTGATGGTGAGGTTCCAATTCTTGAGTTTTGGGGCATGTGGAGCCCCACTTTATCACCATTTCTCCCTGCTCCACTCTGACCCGGAGTGGGAGTACGTGTTAGGGTCCCATCTATGGGTTAAACAGAAAAATGTGTTTATAAAAAGAAATTGAGTATCCATTAAAAATGAATTTATTTCAAATCTTTGTCGGCATTAAATGACCCACTGAGGTTGATATGCCGTAAACGAAACAAAGCCAAAACAAACCAAACCCTGTAAAATCTGTGGTTAAATCCTATTTAACGGACATAAATTCCACCATCATATGTCACCCTGCTGAAAGAAAAAATACTAAAAATCAAGGAATTAACCAAATTTAATGAAATTTTCAGAGTTGATCCATTAATAAATAAGAGATATGTATAATAATGCACCAGTTATTTTAATTTAAATATTTTCGTTTTTTTTTCAGGTCAACTAACTTTGAACCACGTATGTTTTTGAATCTGTGTTACGCCTCAAACCTACGTAGTTCAAAGTTAACTGAGCTGAAAAAATGTAAGAGTTTTCAAATAAAATAACTAGTGCATTATATATGTTATTCATTAATATATCAACTCTGAAAATTTCATTAAATTCGATTAATCCCTTGATTTTTAGTATTTTTTTTCTTTCGAGAGAGTGACATACGGTGATGGAATTTATGTCCGTTAAGTAGGATTTAACCAAATTTGCTGATACCTGTAGTTTGAAAATGAAATACATTAATAATAAAAATAATTCCGAACGAGAAGATGGCTAAACAGAATACGAATCCACGCGAGAGATGCTATTTTCTCGTAACCATCCTTTTCTCTATGCCCACACATCGATCAACAGAATACATAATCTAAGGGGGAGAGGGCAGGGGTTGGAACTATTCTCCCGCGCTTTGTTGATCTTTCCCGCCATTATCTGAGTGCTGGGTTTAACTAAGAGCGCATACAATAACGCTACGGCGTGAATTGTGCCGGCGTGAGAAGCATTTACGGGTTACGTACAACCAATCGATCTTGCGGTTCGCAATTGCTGTGACGTGGAAGTAAGCAGAAAGAAAATGGATGCCCGATATTGGTATGAGGGATGTGGTGTGGTGTGGTGGGGGGGTCGAAGATTTGTTGCTGCACCGTGGTCGGTCGCATCACAAATCAGAATATACACAGCGTTTATTAGAACAGGGATGCGGGTGATTACACTGGTTTGCAATGTTTTCAAGGTCAAATATATAATAGTTGATTTTAAGGCTGTTTTCTTATACTGAATCCAAAAACCATACTCATATATATATATATATATATATATATATATATATATATATATATATATAAGTTTAAAGAAAGGAAATGAATCCGACAGTATGAGTATGAAAAGGTGGAATGAAAACATCACACAGTGCTGTTAAAGAGAAAACAATTTATAATATAATCATAGCTGATACTGATCAATATTTCAATTTGACATTTTTCTCCGACCCTAACACCACGGAGTGAATGAGCTCTGATGATGATTTTTGTAAAATCGAAATATTGATCAGTATCAGCTATGATTATATTATAAATTGTTTTCTCTTTAACAGCATTGTGTGATGTTTTCATTCCACCTTTTCATATATATATATATATATATATATATATATATATATATATATATATATAATTTAATATACCAAGCATGTTGGTAAATCCTCGCAGTAAGAAAAAACCCAGCAAATAGTTTGATTGTAAAAATATACTACCAAACATCAACCGGGGAGAAAACATTTTTGGAAAAAAGAAAAGACCAAGATAGTCGTACCAACAAAAAATAATCTATTGGTACAGTATTTGGCCAAATGAAAAAACAATTTATATATATATATATATATATATGTATATAAGATATATATATATTCATGTAACCGCTAGGAGTATAAGCTAATAAGTAAAAAGTGCTCAGTACCTAAGTAGAGCAAATAAATAAAGATAAATCTAATGAGTCAGACGAACCTACTATTAGTTTCGCTTAATGCTCTTCAGGGCTAAGATCTGACTCAGATCTTAGCCATGAAGAGCATTAAGCGAAACTAATAGTAGGTTCGTCTGACTCATTAGATTTATCTTTATATATATATATATATATATATATATATATATATATATATCAGTCATTCACAGACACGTGTTTCGAAGTTTACTTCTCATCAGTGCGGCTCGACATTTTAACAGTTACTGTCAAAACCCTTACTCTTGCGGCTATCAGCGGGCCGTTAGTCTAGGGTGAACAATTAATTTCCACATACTTTACGGCGGTATATTTCTCCTGAAATTTGATCTCTCAGTGACCGAAAGATACATACATTCCTATGTTCTTAATAGTTTAAAAACACTAGTCCCCGCATCATCTGTCAGTGGGCGAGGGGATAAGATATCGGACTACCATGCGGTCAGTCTGAGTTCAACCCTACCCAAGGATAGTTATGTCTAGCCACACTGAAGAGGCATGATATGCCGAAACACGTGTCTGTGGATGACTTATTATATATATATATATATATATATATATATATATAGCGTGGGCTAGTGGTTAGAGTCGTGGAAAATGGACTCGATTTCAATTCCTAGACGAAGCTGTTGGCATTTCACATTGCGCTAATACCCTTGGGAAAGGCATGAATCCATATATTCTCCCTCCAGCTATGGGTTAAATAGTAGGGCAGATTGGGCTCTTTAACCTTGGGTAGGTAACCAGTCTAGGAGAGGGATAACTCTGAATTCAAAATTCCTGAGGTCGCTCGTTGATTGGGTTTGTGGCAACCCTTGATGCACCAATTTTTTCCTATCGACTGTGCCAAAAAGGGTGGATGGTCCAACACAAGCCTTCACCACTATAAACAAATTACTGTGTGGACGTTTATTGTATGAACACTCATACGTCGATCGACGGGAGAGTCCATCACACAGACACACACACACACACACATATATATATATATATATATATATATATATATATATATATATATATATATATATCAAAAAATGAAGGAAGAACTCAATACAGTGATCCCATAATAAATTTATTTCGACGAAAATTGGGGCCCATATAAATCTAAGTTGATTTAAACCGGCCCCCCAAATTTTCGTCTCATCAGATGGGTCTCAATTCACTTATGGACAAGTTGAGACCCATCTGATGAGACGAAAATTTGGGGAGCCGGTTTAAATCAACTTAGATTTATATGGGCCCCAATTTTCGTCGAAATAAATTTATTATGGGATTACTGTATTGAGTTCTTCCTTCATTTTTTGATAAATATTGCTCTGTATATAATCTAAAAGGTTATTTTACATTGAGCTCTCTTCAGTGATTTAAAGATTCGCTGTATTTATACATACTGGATCATCAATATTAGTACAGTGGATCTTAGAAATCACATATAGAATCATTCCTTACTACCAAGTTTTGGATAAATCTCATATATATATATATATATATATATATATATATATAATATATATATATATATATATATATATAACCACACAAATAAAAAAACATAAGCACGTCATTTCTGAAAATAAACTCTGATGATGAAGCTCTAGCTTTGAAATCGATTAGATATATAAAACATCTTTTTGTCTTTATTTTTTACGCATTGTATTGCCTTCGAATTTTATTATTATTATATTATATATATATATATATAATATATATATATATATATATATATATATAAACTAACATCACTCGTTTATAGGAGTTCTATGTTCTATGCTATTTTTTCAGATAACCCTCGACCTTATTTAGTTAAATTATCACAAGATCATTTAATTTTTAACACACACACAGAGGCATATATATATATATATATATATATATATATATATATATATATATATATATATATATAAAGTGATGAAAGAGAAAAATATAATTTCGAGATACGGCCTCATCAGAATGCTAATGATTCATTTTCAAAAGCGAATCGACATTAAAATGAAAGAAACCTAATTTATGTAAAGCCTTTCAAAGCATTCAAATTTTAAAATCAAACTATGGAAGGCCATAATTCAATCGCTGATGCTTATTTTTTTGTCGTGCATATATGCATTTTTAGTATTACGCATTCTATGATCATTTCATCAGATATTGGGTTGTATTGTAAAAAAAATAATAAATAAATGAAATAAAATGAAATAGGGAAAAGTAATCGAGCGTAAATTGGCCCCAAAGATCTCGTGGATACACCATCGCTGCAATGAAATATTTTTCTTTACTTTTATAGGACCATATTTTTCGATGAAATCTGCGATCCATGTGTTACGGTCATATCAGGATTTTGATCTAAAAATTCCGCAGATTCATATCTGTTAGCATTTGCAGCAAGATCTATCAACTTTCATTGAATATTTAAAACAGTTACTGTCAACGTCTCTTGTAATATTGGAACCCTTAAAATCCCTTTATGTAATACCAATACTGATTACGTAATTTCATGTTCGTTAGGGCTTTAGATCTATAGCAGCGATAATAAGAACATATAGCGCAACGGTTATAAGAGTTGTAGAGGTGCATGATATAATGGTTGCCATTGTAGAAAATGGTCACAACGAGACGAGTTCAAATCCTGGACGAGCCTATTTGCATTTCACATTCTGCTAATACCTTTGGGAAGGATATGAATTCAACTATTCTCTCTCAAGCTATTGGTAAATAGTAGGGCAGACTGAGATCTGTTAGGCAACGTTTTACAGCGATAGAGAAAACAGTTATGTCGTCGTCATCGTCGCATGCGACGGATTCTGAAAAGGAGAGAAGATGGCTGGAGAATATAAGGAACAAAGTCAGGTGGAATTTTAATTTTCAAAGCATGAGGAATATTTGAATATTTAAAAATAAAATTTGTTATTTAATTTACGCGTATGTGTGTTGTGTTGGTGGTTCATTTATTAATTTGGTATTAATATCTATTAATAATGGAGATTCGCTTCCGGTTTGTGTCTGTAACAAAAACGACGTCACTGATTACGTCACACTACCTAAAACGTCATAACGTAGAATAAATACACTCAAAATTTGAGCATGCAATGTTAGACAGTCCTCATTGTTTTTTTTAAACAAGTTTTAATAAATACATACCTGGTATTATCTATCTATATATAGTTTGTTTAATTTTAATATATATTTAAAGCTATCAGAACAAAGTTTCCATTTCAATTTTTTTAATATGTTTTACTCCTTTAATAAATTCATTTTATTTTTTACTCCTTTAATAAATTTGATTATTTTACTTTACTTAAAACTCTCTGATATTAAATTTTCAACTCCCTTTCCATCAGGCAATATTTATTTTAGGTCGCCCAGACGGCGTTTTCTTATTTTGCTAGTCATCATAATTTCTATTAAAAAATCTTTGTTTTAATAAAAAAAAAATGTTATTAAGAGTAGCAAATGTATGCACCCTCCGGGTACAAGGATTTAAGTTTTACTGTAATAAAATATTGTATTAAATTAGAAAAGCTAATGAAACTAAATAAGAATGCAGATAAAAAGATTTGAAACAGAGTGGGGTATGATCGAAAAATAAAACAACCGAAACTTACTCTTCTATCACACCCGTCTTTCATTGCTAGATTTCCCTAATTTAACTATTTAGTTAAAATAGGAAGTAAAGAATACAATTACAGTTATTT
Source organism: Doryteuthis pealeii (assembly GCA_023376005.1). Classification (NCBI taxonomy): domain Eukaryota; kingdom Metazoa; phylum Mollusca; class Cephalopoda; order Myopsida; family Loliginidae; genus Doryteuthis; species Doryteuthis pealeii. The sequence goes on along the minus strand of CM042182.1, from coordinate 3,355,881 downwards.
CTTCTTGTTAATGGATTTCTTTTAAGATTTCTTGAAGAGATTTTTGCTCATATTCATTAAGATAAAACTAAAGAATTAGAAATCAATAATATTAAGCACATATTTATTAAAATCAAATTTTTAATATCAATATGCAAATTAGCCTTCTCGTTCATACTGTAAACCGCTATTTTGTAATATATATAAATAGAATTGCATGTTATTAGTATGTTGATATGGTCAACAGTGGCTTTGGCCACTGGACCATTGATATAATTAACGGCGTCGATCCCAGGGGGCCATCCACCCAGGCAACACCTGCCCCCTTGATTTAAAGGGGCAGGGCTGGGTTTATTGCCCAGTGCCTGAGGCGCCCTCCTTGAGGGGGAATGCCGACGGGATCGACGCAATTTTTCACCCGCCACCCCATGAGCTTCGGTTTGTGGGTGGTCCCACGTTAATAGGGCCTTGTGCCTGACCCGTACAAGTGGGGTACGTGGAAAATATCATGTAGATATGATCAACAGTATTGATAATGTAAAACAATTTTATTAAAGTTTAAATAAAAATAAAATCACGGAGAATGGAAATGGAATAACTAAGGGAATTATGACTTGAGTCGTTATATAGTTTCGGTTACAGACAAAAAAAACACACAATCTCTATTATAATAAGATATGTTAGGAAAAAAAGTTATTAAAAAGAATTATTAAACTGTTATGAAATATAAAGAGACTTGCTGTTTCATGTTTTTAGGGGGTAAAGTAGAAACTATTATTTTACTGGGGCAAAGTCGACGATAAGGATGACGGAAAAATCAATTAAGTAAATAGACCAATATAATTTATATAAACTGGAGAAAGTTTTAAGCTCTAGTGAAAAGAAATAGGAAGCGTTTAGGCATATGAAAATGATTTATTTTAACTAGCAAATATATGCACCCTCCGGGTGCAAGTATTTAAGTTTAAATGTAATAAAATATTAGATTAAATCGGAAAGGCTAATAAAACTAATTAAGAATTCAGATAAAAAGATTTGAAACAGAGGGGGTATAATCGGAAAATAGAACAACTGAAACTTACTCTTTCATCACTCACATCTTTCATTGCTAAATTTTCCTAATTTAACTATTTAGTTAAAATAGGAAGTAAAGAATAAAATTACAATTATTTCTTCTTGTTAATGAATTTCTTTTAGGATTTATTGAAGAGATTTTTACTCATATTCATTAAGATAAAACCAAACAATTAGAAATCAATAATACCAAGCACATTTTTATTAAAATCAGTTTTTTTTTATATCAATATGCAAATTAGCTTTACGTTTACACTGAAAACTGGTATTTTGTTGTATATATAATACAATTGCATGTTATTAGTATTTAGGTAAGGCCAACAGTATTAATAATGTCAAACAGTTTTATTATTAATTGAGGTTTAAATAGAAATAGAATCATGGAGAATGTGACGTAAATAACGAAGGGAATTGTGACTTGAGTAGTAATATAGTTTCGGTTACAGACAGAAAAACACACAATCTCCATTGTAATGTAATAAGATATAGTTTGGAAATGATTTTGAAATTTAATTTGGTTTAAATTTGTATATCTATATATATATATATATATTGTAAAAAATATTTTCCCAGGAAAATATATATTGGTGGAATGTTCAGAATATGCATGATAGCAGACATTTGCCGTTTGAAAGATAAATAAAAATAAAATATACGTGAAATAAACTGCTTTAATTACACCTGCGACGTGAAAAAGAAAGAGGAAAGAAAGAAAAGGTTATCTGGAAGTAAATTTTGAATTAAGTTATTGTTGTACCGGCCGTTCCTACAGTGGAGAACATGCACCGGTTCTCACTATAAATAGTGAGACACCGAGTGGAAAGGTAGCACTGTTCCCGTTAACGACAAGCTAGTCGTACATGTACCATTATTGTAAATACACTTGTCATATTTTACCCTATCTCGACTTGACTTCTTTTTACTGTTGGGACTAACATCACAACAGTTATTTAATTAGCCACACACTCAAATGGAAAGACACGGGCATAAATATCTACATAAACTGTAGTATGTTGTGTCGTCAGTCAATTTAAAGGTCCGTACATGTAACTAAAGTTTCTTTGTTCGTGAAAATAAGATCTAAATTATATCATTGTTATTTGGAAGGCAGAAAAAAGTGGTTCTTCAGCACCTCTTTATGGTGTAATGGTTATCAAGCTAGTTTTTTCAGGTCTATTATAACTAAGTTGTAAATTCGAGCTTCACTGAATGCCTCTTACAAAAGGCTCTGTGCTAAATGTAAGCTTTCTTTTTTTAATAGGACTAGCGAATATATGCACCCTTCGGGTGCAAGTATTTAAGTTTTAATATAATAAAATATCATATTAAATTAAAAAGGCTAATGGAACTGAATAAGAATTCAGATAAAAATATTTGGAACAGAGGGGGTATAATCGGAAAATAGAACAACTTTGAAACTAACTCTTCCATCCTTTTCCATTACTCCCGTCTTTCAGTGGTAAATTTTCCTAATCTAACTATTTAGTTAAAATAATTACAGTTATTTCTTCTTGTTAATGGATTTCTTTTAAGATTTATCCCTGAGATTTTTGCTCATATTCAATAATATAAAACCAAACAATTAGAAATCAATAATACTAAGCATATATTTATTAAAATCAAATTTTTAAGATCAATATGCAAATTAGCCTTCCCATTCACACTGTAATCCACTATTTTGTTGTATATATAAATACAATTGCATGTTATTAGTATGTAGATATTGTTAACAGCCTTAATGATGTAAAACAATTTTACTAATAATTGAGGTTTAAATAAAATCATGGAGAATGTGATGTAAATAACAAAGGGAATTGTGACATGTATAGTAATATAGTTTGGGTTACAGACAGACAAACCCACAATCTCCATTATAATAAGATAGCATCTTATTATGGGAGCCTTGTGCCAAAGTTAAGATGTTTAATGAGATAAAACAGGGGAACAAAAGAAAAGAAAACAAAAAGGTTTAATTAAGTGCAATCATTTTGTTTGATCAAATACTTATGAGATTTACAGTATGTCTATCTGCACACAAAAAACATGTTCTAAAAAACATTTTTTGAAAAAAACATTTTTTAGATGCTTACGGTTGGAGAAATGAGTGATTTTGGTGACGTTTACGGTTAGAGAATAAAGAATCTCTCTCTCTCTCTCTCTCTCTCTCTCTCTCTCTCTCTATATATATATATATATATATATATATATATATATATATATATATATATATATATATTATTAATGTGTATGGTTGGCACTAGTATACTAGAAAAAAGTAATAGTAATCCAACGTGCAGTGTTATTAGAAGAGTGCTCAATATCTGTGATAGAGCGTTGATAGTTCAATGAGAAATCAAAACAAATAAAAGTTTTTAGTTTTATTTATTTAATTACGGGAACGGTATTACAACCAGCGGTTTCTTGCTGAAAGCATTCATCAGGTAAGACGAAACGGTTCCTTTGAAAATGACAGAAATTGTGTAAATGGTCAAATGTGTGCGTTTTTTTAACTGTATTCTCGTGTTTGCGTGTTTACGTGATGCGGAATGCGCATTTGTTTTGATTTCTCATTGAACTATATATATATATATATATATATATATATATATATATATATATATATAGAGAGAGAGAGAGAGAGAGAGAGAGAGAGAGAGAGATAGATAGATAGATAGATAGATAAAAGGGTATGAAAACACACAATGTTGTTAAAATTGATATATTTTTTATATCATTTTCATTGCTAATGTTGACAATATTTAGATTTATAAAAAATAACCGACCATGAACAGGTGAAAACTCTTCTTTCTTGAAATATAGAATTTTTCTATTAATGAATTTGAAGTATTTCTTTTTCCTTCAAAATCTATTACACTGAAGAAACACGATGTAGCGAAAGTACATGACGTTAGCGAAACAGCGAAACGCAGCGAATGAACAAAGACGAAGCGATCGCATGGCTTAAACGCTTTTGGGGAAAAAAATGCTTCCGGTTTGAATTTAAATTATTTTCTGCTTCTCTCTTGATGAGTCCGGATTAAAAACATTTACATCTAAAAACGGATTTAATTATCATTATGCTCTGATGATGATTTTTTTATAAATCGAAATATTGTTCAATATTAGATATGAAATTGATATAAAAAATATATTCATTTTAACAGTATTGTGTGATTATATACCCTTTTACCCCCCCCCATATATATATATATATATATATATATATATATGTAGTATAATAAAAAAAATTGAAAAATCACAGGGGATTTTATATATCTCAGAATAAGGAGAAAGGTGAGTAATAGTCCTTGTTTATCGGTCTGTTTAAAAATTTGAAGACTGAGAAAAAAGAACGTTGAAAAAATGAACGGTTTGAAATATGACGTCAAATATTCTTTTTTGCGGTGTGAGTATTAGAATGTGTAAGTGTTTGTATCGAAAAAAGCATTGTGCATTTTTTATGTGTTTATGAATGTGTGGGTTTTTTTTATCACCTTCCGCATACCAAAAAAAGCCCTGAAGATGATCTGATTAATAGATCGAAACACTGCAGCGTCGGCCAATAAACTCACCACTTAACTCATTTAAACCTGTGTTTTTTCAATTTTTTATTATACTACATACCGTCGGATTCACTTCCTTTTATTCACACACACACACACACACACACAAATATATATATATATATATATATATATACACACACACACACACACACACACATATATATATATATATATATATATATATATATATATATATATATGTACATTTCTATTTAAAAAAATATATTCCTCAGGAATATGAGTATTGATGGAATATTCAGAATATGCATGACTGCACATTTTTGGCATTTGAAAGATGGTGAGATAAAAAAAAAGAAAACAAAAACAAAAAGACCCAAAGATGCTGACATGGATGATTCCATTCCTGGTGGAATTGGCATCGGATGGATGATTGGTAATCGATCTTACAGATCTCAATCAATTGAAGAATTGGGAGTCACCAAGTGAAGGGGGAAAAATCCAACCTTCCCGCTATCCATAGAATCCTTAAACGAACTTGCAGTATTAGATCCACATTGGTGCTAAAACCATTTCTTGTCACTTTTCATTCGATTTGTCAGTAGAATAGGTGTTACTTAGTTATTAATGGTAATATGAGGAAATAAATAGATACAAGTACCCTGCATATATATATATATATATATATATATATATATATATATATGCAAGGTACTTGCTCCATAAAACAACACTTTATTAAAAAACACCCAGAAAAATCCACCTCCCCCGAAATTAGAAAAATCTTAAACGAAAATACTAAAATTATCTACAAAAATAACAATAAGAAACGCCTACAGATCCTAGAAGCCATATGCATTAAAAATAAAAAACCTAACATTAATAAAATAGCCTTTAAAGTCGGAGACAACGTATTAAATATCTTCAATAACTAACATTTACCTAACCCCCCTCTTAAAAATAATAGACTCTCTGAATTTGATAAAAGCATAGATAACAGAACTAAAAATTAACTAAAAACCAAATTACATAACCCCATGAATACGACTGGAGCAACAGTCGAAAGCGCTCGGGAAATAAGTATGAAAAATATCATGAATCAACTCGATCCAGATTCAAAAAGGATAGCTAGAAGACTGGAAAAAATATCCATACAAATAAAATGAAAAAAGAATACTCCGTGGTATTCAATAACACATGTCTTACGAATATATATATATATATATATATATATATATATATATATATCCTCGAAAAATTGTCGGCTTAAAGCCATATAAAAATAAACACATTTGTTTGTTTACTTAACCTCACACTGTCGTGTAGCAAGTCAATATAAAGTGGAATATAAATAAGTTTCAAAACAAACGAAGAATGTGGAAATGGCAAGCTAGTGTAACGGTTAGAGACTTCGCCTGTCAGCTTGACAGTCGTGGTTTCGAGTCACACACGGAGCAGTCTATAACCTTGCTGATGAGACCTAATAGGTCGAAATGTACATTTGGGGTTGACATTTTCTCGATTTGTTTAGCCTTACATTTGAACATATATGCCCGCCTAAATTCATTAATTATCAACTAATTAATTTTCAAGATTACGTATGACTTCAATTAAGCACATATTCTCCAAAAATTGTCGGCTTAAAGCAATATAAAAATAAACACATTTGTTTGTTTACTTAACCTCATATATATATATATATATATATATATATATATCATCATCATCATGTCGCGCAGTTTGCACGGATATCCATGATGATCTCTCGCCAGCCTTCCCTATCATTCATTGACTCCGGCAGCTCCTCTGCGCAGCGGCCAGTATCCCTACATAGTTGGTCAATGTAGGTCCTGGCTGGGCGGCCCATATTAGCGCGCCCATGCGCTGGCTTCCACAGTAGTACGTCGCTTACGATCTCGTCCTTGCTTCTCCAGCAGTGACCTGCATGTCAAGTCCGTCTCACTCGTATGGTTTGTGAGATGGGGGGCGGGTGGCCATATAGTTGCTCTTTTGTGGGGTGCTGTTTCCACGACCTATCCAGGACCGTCCGTAGCATTCTCGTACAGCTCCCATCTAGCTTATTCTCAAGACGCTTCGTTAGGGTCCAAGTGGTACAGCCATACAGAAGTACCGACACAACCACAGCCTGGAAGAATCGCCTCTTTAGCTTGTTGGGGAGATCGGATTTCCATATGACTGATAATTTGTTGGTGTCCAACCATGCCTTTCCTATTCGAGTGTTAGAGTTAAGAGTAAGGAAATGAATCCGACGGTATATGTATAGATAAAAGGATATGAAAACACACAATATTGTTAAAATTAATATATTTTTATATCATTTTCATAGCTAATATTGAACAATATTTCAATTTATAAAAAATCATCGTCAGTGCATAATGATAATTAGGTAAGGAAAGAAAGGAAACAAAGAAAGCAAAGATGCCGACATGGATAATTCCATTTCTGGTGGAATTGGCATCGGATGGATGATTGGTAATCGATCTTACAGATCTCAATAACTTTTCAGTGTCACCAAGAGAAGGGAAAAATCCACTCTTCCGGTTATCCTTATAAAGTAGGTTGCGAGCTGTAATGGTTAAAGTCATAGGAAATGGACTCGTCGCCCCGAGTTCAAATCCTGAACGTGTTAATTGCATTTCACTTAGCACTAATACCCTTGGGAAAGGTATGAATCCTACTCTCCCTCCAGCTATGGGCAAATAGTTGGACAGACTGGGCTCTTTAACCTTAGTTAGGCAACCAGTCTAGGAGAAGGAAGACTCTGAATTCAAACCTGTTGAACTCCACTTAAGAAATTGACCTTGTGTCACATCCTGCTCGTGCGGAGGGTTTGGTATATATTATATATATATATATATATATATATAAGCGTTCTATTGGACGTCCACTCTTACGCTATATTTATATATATATATTATATATATATTATATATATATATATATATATATATCTCAACATATTGTGTTGTAATGGTTAGCAAGTTAGACTGGCAAACCATGACTAGTGAATTCATGCCACACTGGGTGCCTCTTACATTAGGCATTGTGTCACATCAGCTTAGTAAATAACTATATATATATATATATATATATATTATATATATATATATATATATATATATATTAGCTATACCCAAAATGGGCCTAAAATGTGTTTTTTGATAAAATGATTTTAGCCAACCCCCCCCCCCCCCGCCTACAGAAAATAATTTACCAAAAATCAGGGAATTATCGGTTTTAATGAAATTTTGAGTGTTTATTTATCAATGAATGATTTTTAGAAAGAGATAAAAGACCGAAGTTATGAATAGAAACAACAAAAATTTTACGGTGGCTTTTTTATGAGAAAATAAGTACCGAAAATCGGAAAATAAAATGTAAAAAAATAATAAATAATTAATTTTTTGGAGATTTCTTTTTTACTCATTTCGATAATTATTTAATTGGCTATTATTTTATAAAAGAAAAAATTATACATCGATATTTTTTCTGCTTAAACAGGGGAGGGGTGCATTTTCAATCGAAACCATAGATAGAAACCTAACAGGTACTACTACTAGCCGGGGGCGGAATCCGATAGCATTTTCGTCCGTCAAGTTCCTTACCCTTACGACGTCGGTGACTGTCAGTCAAGGGCGAACAATTCATTGATAGTCTTCAGGATGTATGTTTTACAATCAGCAGTCTATAAACAACAGGCGAGTAAATTCACAGAAAATAAGAAGACTGTGAGAGTTTTTTGCTTTGTCGGCCAGTCTATTTAAAAAATTGTTGAATGAAAAACTAGCGTTCTTTGGATGTTTAATATTATGAGGAACGCTAAGACAAACGGTTGTAAAGTGATTTTTCACTATAATACATACTGTCAGATTAACTTCCATTTTCTCTTCACACAGACACACACACACACACACGCGCGCGCACGCACACACACACACACACACACACACACATATATATATATATAATATATATATATATATATTATATATATACACGCGGGCAACCACAGATTCATAAACACATAAAAAATGCACAATGCTTTTTTCGATACAAACACTTACACATTCTAATACTCACACCGCAAAAAAGAATATTTGACGTCACATTTCAAACCGTTCATTTTTTCAACGTTCTTTTTTCTCAGACTTCAAATTTTAAACAGACCGATAAACAAGGACTATTACTCGCCTTTCTCCTTATTCTGAGATATAACATTTTTTTATCACCTTCCACATACCAACAAAAGCCCTGAAGATGATCTAATTAATAGATCGAAACACTACAGCGTCGGCCAATAAACTCACCACTTAACTCATTTAAACTTGTGTTTTTTCAATTTTTTATTATACTTCATACCGTCGGATTCACTTCCTTTTATTCACACACACACACACACCACACACACACACACACACACACACACAATATATATATATTATATATATATATATATATATTATATTTGTGTGTGTGTGTGTTCTATCCATCAATCTAATTTCCTTGCTATCCCTGTAGGTGTTTCTTTCTTTTAGCACATTTCGAGGTTGTTCACCTCGGGTTTATAATTAGCAGTAAATATTCTAACAAATAAAACACAAAACACATTATTATCGATCTATCTCATATCTATCCATCTATCTACGCATCTCTGTCTGTTCACATCTCTCTCTCCCCCCCTCTCTCTCTCTCTCTCTTTCTCTCTCTGTTTCTGTCTCTGTCTCTGTCTCTGTCTCTCTCTCTCTCTGTTCATATCCGTCTGTCTAGCTATGCATCTAAATTCATATCCTGGTGTTCCTTTCTTTTACTACATTTCGAGGAGTTTTATATTTAGCAGTAAATAATCTAATAGCACATAAAACACAAAACACATTAACATCTATCTATCTCTGGTCATATATATCCATCTATTTACGTATCTCTGTCTGTTCACATCTCTCTCTCTCTCTCTCTCTCTCTCTCTCTCTCTGTGTGTGTGTGTGTTCATATCCGTCTGTCTAGCTATGCATCTAAATTTATATCCTGGTGTTTCTTTCTTTTATTACATTTCGAGGAGGATTGTATTTAATAGCACATAAAACACAAAACACTTTAATATCTATCTATCTCTGGTCATATCTATCCATCTATCTACATATCTCTGTCTGTTCACATCTCTCTCTCTCTCTCTCTCTCTATCTATCTATCTATCTATCTCCCTCTCTCTCTCTTATATATATATATATGTATATATATATATATATATATATATATATATATATATATATATATATATATAATTACTCTCTCAACATATATGAAAATTGCTGCTTTCATTTTGTTTTCGAAACTAATGAGATAAAATACGAATATCTAAAAAAAGAAGACAGTCTAGCGCCATTCAGATTCTGAAATGATTGTGTGTTGTCCAAGAATTGAAGAAGCCTTTTACATTTCGATAATTTACTAAGTCGTTATCTGATTCAATGTCATTTACATAATTGACCCGACATTCAAATGCGCTGCAGTTGAGACAAGTAGACGACGTTATTTGTATGTAGCGACTTTTCTCTTTGTGTTTTGACTCCAAGATTAAAACTGGGTTATTGTGAATAACAATGTATGGATCAAGTGTTTAAAACTGAACAACTAGACGGCCTAATTTGTATATAACAACTTTTCTCTTTGTTTTTTTTTTTACTCCAAGATGAAAACTAGGTTGCTGTATATATCTATGAATGGATCGAGGGTTTTGAACTGAACAACTAGACGGCGTAATTTGTATGTAGCAACTTTTCTCTTTGTTTTTTTACTCTAAGATTAAAACCAGATGGACATGCTAATGTGGGCCGCCCAACAAGAATCTACATTGTCAGCTTTGCGCGGATTCTGTATGCTACGCATGTTATGTATTTAATATTTCCATTGGAAATCAATTTCGGTGATAAAATAATATTATTATGTTATTAGCGATTTAAAGAAAATTTTGGGTGCTTACCAAATTGCTGCGGCAATTACTGTGAATGAAATCACTTAAAAAAGATAGCAAGCAGTTTCGTTTCAGAATATATATATATATATATATATATATATATATATATATATGTGTGTGTGTGTGTGTGTGTGTGTGTGTGTGTGTGTGTGTAAAATGAAACTGGAAGTTAATCCGACAGTATTCTGAAAAAATAAATAAAGGAAAGTATAGAATGGATAGAATAGGATATTTTAATCAATTTTACTTATACGTGTTTCGGTCAGGAGTTTATCCATGTGTACATTATTCAAACTATTATTATTTTTAAATAACCAAATGAAATGAAATAATAATAATAGAAAAAATGTTGAAATGTTCCGCACACAAAGAAAATTTGACCTTCATCAGAGTAAATCCTTATTTGAAATGAAATTCGTTGGAAAAAGCGGAGAATTTTTGAAATATTCGAAAAAAGAACTTTTAAAAAAAAAGTATAAATTAACCACCAACAAATCACACATACTATTTAAAAAAAATAAAAATAAAAATAATAAAACTCATCATGCTTTGAAAATTTAGAATTCCACAAAACTTCTCTCCGCGTCAAAATCTGTTCGCATGCGATATGACGTCATTAACCGTCTTTCTCGACCGCGTCTGAACTTGAATTTAAAAAAAAAAGTTCTTTTTCGAACATTTAAAAAATTTCTGCGTTTTTTATTATTTCATTTCATTTGGCTATTCATAAATAATAATAGTTTGAATAATGTACACATGGATAAAATCCTGACCGAAACACGTGTAAGTAATATTGATTAAAATATCCTATTTTATCCATTCTATACTTTCTTTCCTTTATTTATTTTTTCAACATATATATATATATACCTGTCTACATAGTACAATAATATTATACAAATATAATGTTCACATTGCATCACTAACACACTACATAACACGGTCATTACATGCACACGTAACTATTACCAACAGAGTACTAAAAATACACTCTATTAATCGCACAAAACATATATAACCAAGAATACCAAACACAAATAAGCATATCCATACACACACACGCGCGTGGATACGATCATAACATCACAGTGTTCAAGCATTTTCATGCGCACGCGCATGACAACATACGCACATGTATAAACACAAAAGCGCATTCGACATCACGTAAACACGTAAACATGCAACACGAGAATACAGTTAAAAAATGCACACATTTAACCATTTGTACCATTTCTATCATTTTAAAAAACTATTTCGCTTTACCTGACGAATCCAATAGCAAGAAACCGAACGGTTGTAAAGATTGTTCCTATGAAAATAAATAAAAGCTAGACTTTTATTTGTCCATTTATTCATATATATATATATATATATATATATATATATATATATATTCCTGGGAAATGGACTCGTCGATTCGAGTTCAATTCCTAGACGAAGCTGTTGGCATTTCACATAGCGCTAATACCCTTGGAAAAGGTATGAATCCATATATTCTCCCTCCAGTTATGGGTTAAATAGTAGGGCAGACTGGACCCTTCAGCCTTGGGTAGGTAACCAGTCTAGGAGAGGGATAACTCTGAATTCAAAATTCCTGAGGTCGGTCGTTGATTGGGTTTGTGGCAACCCTTGATGCACCAATTCTTTCCTATCGACTGTGCCAAAAAGTGTGGAATGGTCCTACACAAGCCTTCACCCCTATAAACAAATCGCTGTGTGGGTGTTCATTGTGTGTGTGAACCCTCATGCGTCGAAAATCGACGAGAGAGTCCACAATATATATATATATATATATATATATATATATATATATATATATATATTAGCAAGGGTTTGTGGATACACCACAGGGTTACAATTAATGTGGCCATCCTTTAGGCTTCAAACAAGAGCGCTTGTCCAGCGGAGATCCTTTGTGTTAAACAGAGCGCGATCCTTGATAAAGAATCATTTCGTTGTTCCTTGGTGCTCCTCAGCCTTGCAAGTCATTCGTCAATGATTACAAATGGACGTCTCTCAGTATCAGTGATTAAGTAGTCAACCAGCCAAGCATTCGGGCTGTTGATTGGCTGAGGTTTAAACCACGTGACCTCGCTTAGTCTATAAATCTAAGTGGTGAATTGTAGCACAGCTTATATCACCAAATATTCCAACAAACTCTCACACTCTCTTTTTTCATTCATCTTTTCATGTTCGATTGAAACTGATTAGCGTTATCGCTTCTGAACACACGCTTCGTTCTCCTATTATTAAGATAAATACAGTAAGTTAACGCATCAATGGTACGAAGGAAGTTCCGAAAGTGATGTCCTCTGTTATATCTACTAGCAAAATAAAAAGACACCCTCTGGGCGATGTAAAAATCATTTTTTGAAAGATATTACCTGAGGGGATGGGAGCTGAAAATTCAATGTCATAGAGTGTGTACCATAAGTATGTAAAATCGTCAAATTTATTAAAGGAATAAAAAAAAAAGAAAGAAAGACAATTTGAAATGGAAACAGTTCCGATAACTTTAAATATTATATCAGAATAAAACAATCTATATATAAATATATAACACCGGGCATTTATTTATTGAAACAATGAGGTTTGTTTAACCTTGCATGCTCACATTCTGAGTATAGTTATTCTATGTTATGACGTTGGATTATGTGTTGGGTAATGTGACGTAAGCAGTGACGCAGTTTTGGTTACAGACAAAAACCGGAAGCGAATCTCCATTATTAATAGATAGGAATCTGATAATATATTCCTCGTAATATGTTAGTTTTACTTACTTGTTTATTGTTGTTTTATCATTCAGTTCACGGCCTACGTGCGCGTAGGAAGAAGTAGAGTCAATTATTGAATATTATTTTAGCAAGCTTCAAAACAGCCGTTGAATGCTAGAGAGGAAGATAGATATGAACAGTTGCTGTGGACTAGCCTAACTTACCTTTCATAGAGAGTAAATGAGCTGGTTCAAGACTATTTGAGCAGTAATGTAGGAATTGGTGGAGGGAGGTAGTAGGAATTGGTAGTGGGTTCAAACGAATGATAGCAGTATATATATATATATATATATATATATATATATATATATATATATATATATATATATATATATATCGTAATTTAAGGTGACATAGATATAAGTGTCTATATTTTATTTATAGATAAATTTCTCGCAAAACTTTATAAATTAGATAATTATAAATACAAACCAAAATAAAATTAAATATGTAAAAGTGTATATAATTTAACATGCATTTATTGAAAGACTCGTTAAATCGACAAGACCATCAAATATTACAACGACAACTTCATAGAGTATATAAACTAATTATCTCATTTATATTTTATAAATAAACTATATTGATTAAAAATTAGGTTCTCATTAATAAATCCTTTAGATTATTGTGGAATCTGTGACGTAAGCCGTGACGTAGTTTCGGCTTCAGACAGAAATGCAGTCTATCTCCATTATATATAAGATAGAAGATGTAGCGACTTTTCTCTCTTTTTTTTAACTTAAGATTAAAACTAGGTTGTGGACTAGCCAAGCTTACCTTTCATAGAGAGTAAATGAGCTGGTTCAAGACTATTTGTACACTGCTGTTTTAGAACATCGGGGTGATTACTGTTACGTGGCGGGGTCTTTGCTACTGCAGCTGCACTGAATGCACACACTGGCCACTATCTGGGGTCGAAACGTTGGCTTGTTTATTAGCACACAGAATCTAGTGTTGCATATCATGCAATGGAAGAGGAATCTCCCGGCAAAAAGACAAAGAGAAATATAAAAATATATACTTAAAAAAGGGAGAACGGAAGAGAGGTCTTCCGGTCAAGAAGCAGGGTGAAGATGAAGAAATAGATAAAAGAAAAAAAGGAAAAATGAAGACACCTCTTCCGGTGAAGAGGAGGAGAGAAAGATAAAGAAATATATAACAAATGTCCGTTATCAGATCAAAAGATAAAAAAATGCGAGGGCATATTTTTTGTATAAAAAGGCTAGCGGATTATGGGTCCCCAGCGAGCAGCAGTGAGCGTAACCTGATTGCCTCCCGCCGTATCAACCACCCTCGGGCATTTCCATTATGAAAACTCGTGGCCGCCCTCACCAACCACTCGGAAGTTCATTGTGAACATTCGTCACCCTTCACCACACACATACCGACGAAAATAAAGACGGGTCATATTTTTATATATACGTGTCTGTGGTTTCATTGAAGTC
>CM042182.1:3318593-3338593 GCA_023376005.1 Doryteuthis pealeii | reverse complement strand
ATATATACACACACAGATATATACATATATACACAGATATATATATATATATATATATATGTATATATATATATACACACAGATATATATATATATATATATATATATATATATATATATATATATATATATAATAAATGATACATATATATACATAATATTTATATATATATATATATATATATATCTGTGTGTGTATATGTATATACACACAGATATATATATATATATATATATATATATATTATATATATATATATATATATATATATATTGCTATTCTATTTATTCTGTCTTTATTTCATTTCGAATGCCATCTCTCTCTNTTGTACTATGTGGACAGTATATTATATATATATATATGTTGAAAAATAAATAAAGGAAAGAAAGAATAGAATGGATAAATAGATATTTTAATCAATTTACTTTACACGTGCTTTCGGTCAGGTATTTATCCATGTGTACATAGTTCAAACTATTATTATTTAAATAGCCAGAATGAAATGAAATAATAAAAAACGCAGAAATTTTTTAAATGTTCCAAAAAGAACTTTTTTTTTTTAAAATTCAAGTTCAGGGACGCGGTCGAGAAAGACGGTTAAGACGTCATATCGCATGCGAAACAGATCTTTGACGACGCGGAGAGAGTTTTGCTAGGAATTCTAAATTTCAAAGCATGATGGTTTTATTATTTTTATTTTATTTTTTTATATTATATATGTGTGATTTTCGGTGGTTAAATTTTATACTTTTTTTTCTAAAGTTCTTTTTTCGAATATTTTCAAAAATTCTCCCGCTTTTCAACGAATTTCCATTTCAAATAGGACTTCACTCTGAGTGAAGGTCGAATTTTCTTTGTCTGTGCGAATATTTCAACATTTTCTATTATATTATTTCATTTCATTGTGGTATTTAAAAATAATAATTAGTTTGAATAATGTACACATGGATAAACTCCTGACCGAAAACACGTATAAGTAAGAATTGATTAAAATATTATTATTTCTATCCATTCTATATTTTTCCTTTATTATTTTTCAGAATACTGTCGGATTAACTTCCAGTTCATTTTCACAACACACACCACACACACACACACACACACACACACATATTTAATATTTCTGTCGGTAGACGTTCGGCAGAAACCACAAGGTTCCTTAGTTCGATACCGGTCCCCGCCAACTCAGACGTATGAGTAGCACAGGGATCTGTTTTTCTGCTGTAAAGTAAGGAGCTGATGGTAGGTGTGGCGCTCCACCTTCAGGATGCTAAAAACAATCTCCTTGGTCTAGCGCTATTGAAAAGGGGATAGACTCCCTCGCGACTGGCTGATACCGACTTTTAGGCCGCCCCGTTAAACTTTACTTTATATATTCTGAACGAAAACTGCTTGCTATCTTTTTTAAGTGATTTCATTCACAGGTAATTGCCGCAGCAATTGGTAAGCACCCAAATTTCTTTAAATCGCTTTAATAACATTAATAATATTATTTTATTCACCGAAAATTTGAATTTTCCCCAATGGATAAATATTAAAATACATAACATGCGTAGCATACAGAATCGCGCAAAGTGACAATGTTAGATTCTTGCTGGGCGGCCAGTATAGCACTGTCATCTGGTTTTAAACGTTAAAGAGTAAAAAAACAAAGAGAAAAGTTGCTAGCATGACAAATTAGCCGTCTAGTTGTTGCAGTTCAAAACTCCTCGATCGCATTCATAGATTATATACAGCAACCTAGTTTTATCTTTGGGTAAAAGAGAAACAAAGAGAAAAGTTGTTATTATCAAATTAGCGTCTAGTTGTCAGTTTTAAACACTTGATCCATAATGTGTTATTCACAATAACCAGTTTTAATCTGGAGTCAAAGACACAAAGGAAAAGTCGCTACATACAAATACGTGCGTCTACTTGTCTCAAATGCAGCGCATTTGAAGGGTCGGGTCAATTTATGAAATGAACTGAATCCGATAACGACTAGTAAATTATCAGAAATGTAAAAGGCTTCTTCAATTCTCGGACAAGCACACGAAGTGCATTTCAGAATCTGAATGGCGCTAGACTGCTTCTTCTTTTTTTTTTTAGATATCATATTTTATCTCATTAGTTTCGGAAAACTAAATGGAAAGGCAGTAATTTCATATATGTTGACGACTATTATATATATATATATATATATATAGTATTATTATAGAGAGAGAGAGAGAGAGAGGAGAGAGGAGAAGAGAGAAAGACAGATTATATATTATAGTATATATAATAATATATATCTGATGATATATACTAGTTAGTATTAATATTGTGATATGGCATTGTACCAGAACCGCTTAAACGCACGAGCCAGGATGTGACACAAAGGTCCAAGCTTCTTCAAGTGGAGTTCAACGGTTTTTGAATTCAGAGTCTTCTTCTCATTAGACTGGTTGCCTAACTAAGGTTAATAAAGCCTAGTCTGCCACCTATTTGCCATAGCAGGAGGAAGAGTAGGTTGATTCATACCTTTCCAAGGGTATTAGTGCGATAAGTTGAAATGCATTACACACGTTCAGGAGGAAGATTTGAACTCGGTGGGCGACGAAGTCATTTCCCATGACTTAACCATTACACCCGCAAGCTACTTTATAAGGATAACCGGACGGGTGGATTTTTCCCTTCTCTATTGGTGGACAGCCGAAAAGTTATTGAGATCTGTAAGATCGATAACCAATCATTCCATCGTGGAGCCAAATTCAACCAGGAATGGAATTTATCCATGTTCGAGCATGCTTTAGCTTTTCTTTTTTCCTTTCTTTCCTTACCTAATTATCGTTATGCACTGACGAAATGATTTTTTATAAATTGAAATATTGTTCATATTAGCTATGAAAATGATATAAAAATATATTAATTTTAACAATATTGTGTGTTTTTCATATCCTTTTATCTATACATATACCGTCGGATTCATTTACTTACCTTAACTCTAACACTTCGAATAGGAAAGGCATGGTTGGCCACCAACAAATTATCAGTACATGATGGAAATCCGATCTCCAACAAGCTAAAGAGGCGATTCTTCCAGGTTGTGGTTGTGTCGCGTACTTCTGTATGGCTGTACACTTGGACCTAACGAAGCGTCTTGAGAATAAGCTAGATGGGAGCTATGACGAGAATGATCGGACATCCTGGATAGGTCGTGGAAACAGCACCCCACAAAGAGCAACTATATGGCCACCTGCCCCCATCTCACAACATACGAGTGAGACGGACTTGACATGCAGGTCACTGCTGGAGAAAAGCAAGGACGAGATCGTAAGCAACGTACACTGTGGAAGCCAGCGCATGGGCGCGCTAATATGGGCCGCCCAGCCAGGACCTATATTGACCAACTATGTAGGGATACTGGCCGCTTGCGCGGAGAAGCTGCTGGAGTCATGAATGATAGGGAAGCTGGCGAGAGATTCATCGGATATCCGTACAAACTGCGCGACATGATGATGATGATATATAAATATTATATATATATATATAATATTATATATATATATAATGAGGTTAAGTAAACAAACAAATGTGTTTATTTTTATATGGCTTAGCGAAATTTTTGGAGGATATGTGCTTAATTGAAGTCATACTAATCTTGAAAATTAATTAGTTAATAATTAATGAATTAGGCGGGATATATCTTCAAATGTAAGGCTAAACAATCGAGAAATGTCAATCCCTAAATGTACATTTCGACCTATTAGGTCTCATCAGCAAGGTTATAGACTGCTCGTGTGTGACTCGAAACCTCGACTGTCAAGTGACAGGGAAGTCTCTAACCGTTTCACTAGCTTGCCATTTCCACATTCTTCGTTTGTTTTGAAACTTATTTATATTCCACATTATATTGACTTGCTACACGACAGTATGAGGTTAAGTAAACAAACAAATGTGTTTATTTTTATATGGCTTTAAGCCGACAATTTTTCGAGGATATATATATATATATATATATATATATATAATATATATATATATTATTACTGCAGGGTACTTTTATCTATTTATTTCCTCATATTACCATTAATAACTAATAATACTATTCTACTGGACAAATCGAATGAAAAGTGACAAGTAATGGTTTTAGCACCGATGTGATTTTAATACTGCAAGTTCGTTTAAGGATTCTATGGATGGCAGGAAGGGTGGATTTTTCCCCTTCTCTTGGTGACTCCCAATTCTTCATTGATGAATCTGTAAGATCGATTACCAATCATCCATCCGATGCAATTCCACAGGAATGGAATCATCATGTCAGCATCTTGGGTTTTTTGTTTTTGTTTTCTTTCTTTTTTTTATCTCACATCTTTCAAATGCCAAAAATGGCAATCATGCATATTCTGAATATCCATCATACTCATATTCCTGAGGAATATAGTTTTTTTAATGAAATGTACATATATATATATATATATATATATATATATATATATATAATATATATTATATAGTGTGTGTGTGTGTGTGTGTGTGTGTATTATATTATTTGTGTGTGGTGTGTGTGTGCGTTGTGTGTGAATAAAAGGAAGTGAATCCGACGGCATGTAGTATAATAAAAAATGAAAACACAGGTTTAAATGAGTTAAGTTGGTGAGTTTATTGGCCGACGCTGCAGTGTTGATCTATTAATCAGATCATCTTCAGGGCTTTTTGTTGGTATGCGGAAGGTGAAAAAAAAACACACATTCATAAACACATAAAAAATGCACAATGCTTTTTTCGATACAAACACTTTACACATTCTAATGCTCACACGCAGAAAAGATTATTTTGTTCATCACATTTCAAACGTTCATTTTTTTCAACGTTCTTTTTTCTCAGTCTTCAAATTTTTAAACAGACGATAAACAAGGACTATTACTCACCTTTCTCTTATTCTGAGATTAAAAAGATTATCACTGTGTTTTTTCAATTTTTTATTATACAATATATATATAATTATAATATATATATATATATATATATATATATATATATGTATGTAGTATATATATAATATATATATATATATATATATATATATATGGGGGGTAAAAGGGTATATATCACACAATACTGTTTAAAATGAATATATTTTTATCAATTTCATAGCTAATATTGAACAATATTTCGATTTATAAAAAATCATCATCAGAGCATAATGATATTAAATCGTTTTTGTAAATGTTTTTAATCCAGATTCATCAAGAGAGAAGCAGAAAATAATTTAAATTCAAACCGGAGCATTTTTTCCAAAAGCGTTTAAGTCATGGCGATGCTACGCCTTGTTCATTCGCTGCGTTTCGCTGTTTCGCTAACGTCATGTCTTTCGCTACATCGTGTTTCTTTCAGTGTAATAGATTTTGAAGGAAAAAGAAATACTTCAAATTCATTAATAGAAAATTCTATATTTCAAGAAAGAAGAGTTTTCACCTGTTCATGTCGGTTATTTTTTTATAAATCTAAATATGTCAACATTAGCAATGAAATGATATAAAAATATATCAGTTTTAACAACATTGTGTGTTTTCATACTCTTTTATCTATCTATCTATCTCTCTCTCTCTCTCTCTATATATATATATATATATATATATATATATATATATTATATATATAGTTCAATGAGAAATCAAAACAAATGCGCATTCGCATCACGTAAACACGCAAACAGAGAATACAGTTAAAAAAACGCACACATTTGACATTTACACAATTTCTGTCATTTTCAAAGGAACCGTTTCGTCTTACTGATGATGCTTTCAGCAAGAAACCGCTGGTTGTAATACCGTTCCAGTAATTAATAAATAAAAGCAAAAACTTTTATTTGTTTTGATTTCTCATTGAACTATCAACGCTCTATCAACAGATATTGAGCACTCTTCTAATAACACTGCACGTTTGGATTACTATTCTTTTTCTAGTATACTAGTGCCAACCATACACATTAATAATATATATATATATATATATATTATATATATATATATATATAGAGGAGAGAGAGAGAGAAGAGAGAGTTCTTTATTCTCTACCGTAACGTCACCAAAAATCACTCATTTCTCCAACGTAAGCATCTAAAAACATTTTTTTTCACAAAATGTTTTTTAGAACATGTTTTTTGTATGCAGATAGACATACTGTAAATCTCATAAAGTATTTGATCAAACAAAATGATTGCACTTAATTAAACCTTTTTGTTTTCTTTTCTTTTGTTCCCTGTTTTTATCTCATTTAAACTCTTAACTTTGGCACAAGGCTCCATAATAAGATGCTATCTTATTAATATGGAGATTGTGGTTTGTCTGTCTGTAACCCAAACATATTACTATACATGTCACAATTCCTTTGTTATTTACATCACATTCTCCATGATTTTTATTAAACCTCAATTATTAGTTAAAATTGTTTTACATCATTAAGGCTGTTAACAATATCTACATACTAATAACATGCAATTGTATTATATTACAACAAAAATAGTGGATTACAGTGTGAATGGGAAGGCTAATTTGCATATTGATCATAAAATTTGATTTTAATAAATATATGCTTAGTATTATTGATTTCTAATTGTTTGGTTTTATCTTATTGAATATGAGCCAAAATCTCAGGGATAAATCTAAAAGAAATCCGTTAACAAGAAGAAATAACTGTTAATTATTTTAACTAAATAGTTAGATTAGGAAAATTTACCACTGAAAAGAACGAGGAGTAATGGAAAGGATGGAAGAGTTAGTTTCAAAGTTGTTTTATTTTTCCGATTAACCCCTCTGTTCCAAATCTTTTTATCTGATTCTTATTCAGTTCCTTAGCCTTTTTTAATATAATATGATATTTTATTATATTAAAATTTAAATACTTGCACCCGAAGGGTGCATATATTCGCTAGTCCTGTTTAAAAAAAGAAAGCTTACATTTACACAGAGCCTTTTGTAAGAGGCATTCAGTGAGCTCGAATTTACAACTTAGTTATAATAGACTGAAAAAACTAGCTTGATAACTCATTACACCATAAAGAGGTGCTGAAGAACCACTTTTTTCTGCCTCCAGATAACAATGATATAATTTAAATCTTATTTTCACGACAAAGAAACTTTTGTTACAAGTACGGACCTTTAACCGGCGACGACACAACATACAACAATTTTATTAGGATATTTTTGCCGTGTCTTTCCATTTGAGTGTGTGGGCTAATTAAATAACTGTTGTGATGTTAGTCCCACAGTAAAAAGAAGTCAAGTCGAGATAGGGTAAAATAAGACAAGTGTATTTACAATAATGGTACATGTACGACTAGCTTGTCGTTACAGAACAGTACTACTTTCCCTCGGTGTCTCACTATTTATAGTGAGAACCGGTGCATGTTCTCCACTGTAGGAACGGCCGGTACAACAATAACTTAATTCAAATTTACTCCAGATAACTTTTCTTTCTTTCCTTTTCTTTTTTCATGTCGCAGGTGTAATTAAGCAAGTTTATTTCACGTATATTTTTTATTTTTTATTTATTTTTCAAACGGCAAATGTCTGCAATCATGCATATTCTGAACATTCCACCAATATATATTTCCTGTGAAAAAATTTTTACAATATATATATATATATATATATATATATATAAGAGAGAGAGAGAGAGAGAGAGATACAAATCTAAACCAAATTAAATTCAAAATCATTCCAAACTATATCTTTATTATAATGGAGATTGTGTGTTTTTCTGTCTGTAACCGAAATTATATTTACTACTCAAGTCACAATTCCTTAGTTATTTACGTCACATTCTCCATGATTTCTAATTCTATTTAAACTCAATTATTAATAAACTGTTTTGACATTATTAATACTGTTGCGCTTACTAAACATTAATAACATGCATTGTTATTAATATACACACAAATAACAGTTTTACAGTGTAAACATAAACTAATTTGCATATTGATATTAAAAAAATGATTTTAATAAAATGTGCTTGGTATTATTGATTTCTAATTCTTTAGTTTTTATCTTAATGAATATGAGGCAAAAATCTCTTCAATAATCTTAAAAGAAATCCATAACAAGAAGAAATAACTGTAATTGTATTCTTTACTTCTATTTTAACTAAATAGTTAAATTAGGGAAATTAGCAATAAAGACGGGTGTGATAGAAGAGTAAGTTTCGGTTGTTTTATTTTCGATCATACCCACTCTGTTTCAAATCTTTTTATCTGCATTCTTATTTAGTTTCATTAGCTTTTCTAATTTAATACAATATTTTATTACAGTAAACTTAAATCTTGTAGCCGGAGGGTGCATACATTTGCTACTCTTAATAACATTTTTTTTTATTAAAACAAAGATTTTTTTAATAGAAATTGTGATGACTAGCAAAATAAAAAAAACGCCTCTGGGTGACGTAAAATAAATATTGCTGAGGGGATGAGAGTTTGAAAATTTATATTCAGAGAGTTTTCTATCATTAAGTAAAGTAAAATCATCAAATTCTTAAAGAAGTAAAAATGAAATAAATTTATTAAAGGAGTAAAAAAATATAAAAAATTGAATTGAAACTTAGTTCTGATAACTTTAAATATATATTAAAATAAAACAAACTATATATAGATAGATAATACCAGGTATGTATTATTAAAACTTGTTTAAAAAAACAATGAGGACTGTCTACATTGCATGCTCAAATTTTGAGTGTATTTTCTACGTTATGACGTTTTAGGTAGTGTGACTAATCAGTGACGTCGTTTTTGTTACAGACAAAACCGGAAGCGGAATCTCCATTATTAATAGATATTAATAACAAATTAATAAATGAACCACCAACACAACACACATTCGCATAAATAAAATAAATGTTTTATTTTTTTAAATTCAAATATTCATCATGCTTTGAAATTAAGATTCGACCTGATTTTGTTCTTATATTCTCCAGCATTTCTCTTCTTTTCAAATCCGTCGCATGCGACAATGACATCAACAAACTGGTTTCTCTATTGCTGTAGAAAGTTTTCTTCAAGCGATTTCAAAAAAGTTCTTTTTTCGAACATATCTCAGAATTCTCCGTATTCTAACCGCTTTAATTTAAACACAAATAATTTCTCTTGACGAAGGCCGTTATTTCCTTGTATACTAATTTTTTTGTAGTTTTTCTATTGTTATTCTATTTTGTATTTAAAATAATAATAGATGAGTACATGTGTACAACGGATAAACTCCTGGCCGAAACACGTGGTTTATATAATGGATTTCCTATCGTGAACGATAGATGAGGGTGATTTTTTACTCCTATGTTGTGCATGCTATGAAGAACGACATTTTGTGTTTCCTCAAATGTGATAGCAGCCCAATCTTGTTTGAGGAGCTATGACTCACACTGACAGATGGGGGAATTTCCTAAAACGGGAGACAAGATGTTTTCGTTTTAACAGGTCTAGCGTCTCGTTCAGTAGTAAACTACGAAACATGCAGACTTTGATGAATCTAGATTTCAGAATCTGGTTTAGAGCAACAGAGATTGTGCTTCTTTTGTCTATTTAAGCGTCGTGAGCCTAATAGACATTAATATATATATATATATATATATATATATTATTATATATATATGCTAATAGTGTTCTATAGGGGGGGCGGTTTCAACTCTGGACGCTATAAAGGACAATGAATGACAATTTGAAAATTGCCTCAATATTAACCTGAGTTTTGGAAAATCTCCGCGCTCGCGCAATGCGTAAGCCATTGTTTCGTTAGATTTCAAATGCTTACTGAAAATCGAGATCAGCTAACGTCTAACTTAAAACAAAAACATTCTGTCTCCCGTTTTAGGAAATTCCATCTGTAGTGTGGAGTCAAGCTCTCAACAAGATGGCTGCTATCACATTTTGAGGAAACACAAAATGTCTTCTTCATAGCATGCACAACATAGGAGTAAAAAATCACCCTCAATCTATCGTTCACGATAGAGAATCCATTATATAAACACGTGTTTCGGCCAGAGTTTATCCGTGTACACATGTTTTACTCTATCTATATTATTTTAAATAAAAATAGAATAACATAGAAAAACTACAAAAAAACTTAGTTATACAAGAAATAACGGCCTTCGTCAGAGTAATTTGGTGTTTTTAAATTAAAGGCGTTAGAATACGGAAATTTTCTGAGATGTTCGAAAAAAAGAACTTTTTTGAATTCGCTGAAGAAAACGTTCTACCAGCAAGAGAAACCAGTAGTTGATGTCTTGTCCGCATGCGACGGATTCTGAAAAGGAGAGAAAAGATGGCTTGGAGAATATAAGGAACAAAAGTCAGGTCGAATCTTATTTTCAAGCATGAGGATATATTTGATTAAATTTAAAATAAATATTTGTTATTTATTTCGCGAATGTGTGTTGTGTTGGTGGTTCATTTATTAATTTGGTTATTAATATCTATTAATAATGGAGATTCGCTTCCGGTTTGCTGCTTAACAAAAACGCGAGTCACTGATTAAGTACACTACTCCTAAAACTCATAACGTAGAATAAATACACTCCAAAACTATTTGAGCATGCAATGTTAGACAGTCTCATGTTTTTTTTTAAACAAGTTTTTAATAAATACATACCTGGTATTATCTATCTAATATAGTTTGTTTATTTAAATATATATTTAAAGCTATAGAACTAAAGTTTCATTTCAATTTTTTACATATTTTTTACTCCTTTAATAAATTTCATTTCTATTTTTTTACTCTTTAAATAAATTTGTATATTTTACTTTACTATGTAAAACTCTTCTGATTATTAAATTTTCAACTCCCTTTCCTCAGGCAATATTATTATTTTACGGTCCCGCAGGCGCTTTTCTTATTTTTTGCTAGTTCATCACAATTTTCTATTAAAAGAATCTTTTTTAATAAAAAAAAAATGATTATTAAGAGTTAGCAAATGTATGGCACCCTCCGGGTACAAGGATTTTAAGTTTTACTGTAATAAAATATTGTATTTAATTTAGAAAAGCTAATGAAACTAAATAAGAATTGCAGATAAAAAAGATTGAAACAGAGTGGGGTATGATCGAAAAATAAACAAACGCAAACCTTACTCTTCTATCACACCCGTCTTTCATTGCTAGATTTCCCTAATTTAACTATTTAGGTTAAAATAGGAAGTAAAGAATTCAATTACAGTTATTTCTCTTGTTAAATGGATTTCTTTTAAGATTTATTGAAGAGATTTTTGCTTCATATTCATTAAGATAAAACTAAAGGAATTAGAATCAATAATTATAAGCACATTTTTTATTAAAAATCATTTTTTAATATCATATGCAAATTAGCTTTCGTTTACAACTGATAAACTCGTATTTTTGTATATTATAATAGAATTGCATTGTCATTAATGTTAGGTAAGGCCAAACAGTATTATAATGTCAAACAGTTTTATTTAATTAATTGAGGTTTAAATAAGAATTAGAATCATGGAGAATGTGTTCGTAAATAACTAAGGGAATTGGACTTGAGTAGTATATAATTTCGGTTACAGACAGAAGCAAAAACACACAATCTCCATTATATAAGATATATTTTGGAAATTGATTTGAAATTTAATTTGGTTTCAAATTTGTATCTCTCTCTCTCTCTCTCTCCTATATATATTATATATATATATATATTATATATTGTAAAAAAATTTTTCACAGGAAAAATATATTTGGTGGATGTTCAGAAATATGCATTATTGCAGACATTGCCGTTTTTTGAAAAATAAATTAAAAATAAAAAATATACGTTGAAATTAAACTGCTTTAATTACACCTGCGACATGAAAAAAAAAAGGAAAAGAAAGAAAAGGTATCTGGAAGTTAAATTTTGAATTTAAGTTATTTTGTACCGGCCGTTCCTACCAGTGGGAGAACATGGCACCGCGTTCTCACTTATAAATGTGAGACACCGAGGGGAAAAGGTAGTACTGTTCTCGTTAACGACAAGCTAGTCGTACACTGTCACCATTATTGTAAATACACTTGTCTTATTTTTACCCTATCTCGGACTTGACTTTCTTTTTACTGTTCGGATAACATCACAACAGTTATTTTAATTAGCACAAACACTTCAAATGGAAAGACACGGGCATAAAAGTATCTTTACATAAAATTGTTGATATGTTGTGTCTCGGCCAGGTTAAAGGGTCCGTACTTTGTAACAAAAGTTTCTTTGTTCGTGAAAATAAGATTTAAATTTATAATCATTTTATCTGGAAGGCAGAAAAATTGCGTTCTCAGCACCTCTTTATTTGCGTTGTAATGGTTTTCAAGCTAGTTTTTTTCAGGTTATATAACTTTAAGTTGTAAATTCGAGCTTCAACTGAATGCCTTCTTACAAAAGGCTCTGTGCTAAATGTAAGCTTTCTTTTTTTAACAGGACTAGCGAAATATATGCACCCTTCGGGTGCAAGTATTTTAAATTTTAATATAATAAAATATCATATATATTTTAAAAAGGCTAATGGAACTGATAAGAAATTCAGATAAAGATTTTGGAACAAGAGGGGTATTAATCGGGAAAAGTAAAACAACTTTGAAAACTAACTCTTCCATCCTTTTCCATTTTACTCCCGTCTTTCAGTGGTAAATTTTCCTAATCTAAACTATTAGTTTAAATAATTACAGTTAATTTTCTTCTTTGTTTACGGTTTCTTTCTAAGATTTATCCCTTGAGATTTTGCTCATATTCAATAGATAAAACCAAACAATTTAGAAATCAATAATACTTAGGCATATATTTATTAAAATCAAATTTTATGTCAATATGCAAATTAGCCTTTCCCCATTCACACTGTAATTCCACCTATTTTGTTTGTATTTATATAAATACAATTGCATGTTATTAGTATGTAGATATTGTTAAACAGCCTTAATGATGTAAAACAATTTTACTTAATAATTGAGTTTAAATTAAAATTCATGGAGAATGTGATGTTAAAATAACAAAGGGAATTTGTGACATGTATAGTAATATAGTTTGGGTTACAGACAGAACAAAACCACAATCTCCATTTAATAAGATAGGCATCTTATTATGGAGCCTTGCTGCCAATTTAAGATGTTTAATGAGATGAAAACAGGGGAACAAAAGAAAATGAAAAACAAAAAGGTTTAATTAAGTGCAATCATTTTGTTGATCAAATACTTTATTTGATTTACAGTATGCTATCTGCATAACAAAAACATTGTTCTAAAAAACATTTGTTGAAAAAAATGTTTTTTAATGCTTACGGTGGAGAAATGAGTGATTTTGGTGACGTTACGGTTAGAGAATAAAGAATCTCTCTCTCTCTCTCTCTCCTCTCTCTATATATTATAATATATATATAATACTTATATATATATATATTATTATTAATGTGTATGGTTGCAAATGGTTGCACTAGTATACTAGGAAAAAATAATAGTAATCCAACGTGCAGTGTTATTAGAAAGTGCTCAATATCTGTGATAGAGCGTTGATAGTTCAATGAGAAATCAAAACAAATAAAAGTTTTTGCTTTTATTTATTTATTACTGAACGGTATTACAACCAGCGGTTTCTTGCTGAAAGCTTCATCAGGTAAGACGAAACGGTTCCTTTGAAAATGACAAGAAATTGTGTAAATGGTCAAATGTGTGCGTTTTTTAACTGTATTCTCGTGTTTGCGTTTACGTGATGCGGGAATGCGCATTTGTTTTGATTTCTCATTGAACTATATATATATATATTATATATATATATATATATATATATATATATAGAGAGAGAGAGAGAGAGATAGATAGATAGATAAAAGGGTATGAAAAACACACAATGTTGTTAAAACTGATATATTTTTATATCATTTTCATTGCTAATGTTGACAATATTTAGATTTATAAAAAATAACCGACCATGAACAGGTGAAAAACTCTTCTTTCTTGAAATATAGAATTTTTTCTATTAATGAATTTGAAGTATTTCTTTTTCCTTCAAAATCTATTACACTGAAGAAACACGATGTAGCGAAAGTACATGACGTTAGCGAAACAGCGAAACGCAGCGAATGAACAAAGGCGTAGCGATCGCATGACTTAAACGCTTTTGGGGAAAAAATGCTTCCGGTTTGAATTTAAATTATTTTCTGCTTCTCTCTTGATGAGTCTGGATTAAAAACATTTACAAAAAACGGATTTAATTATCATTATGCTCTGATGATGATTTTTTTATAAATCGAAATATTGTTCAATATTAGCTATGAAATTGATATAAAAATATATTCATTTTACAGTATTGTGTGATTATATACCCTTTACCCCCCCATATATATATATATATATTATATATATATATATATATACTACATACATATATATATATATATATATATATTATATATATATATATATATATATTATTATGTAGTATAATAAAAAAAATTGAAAAAACACAGGTTGATAATCTTTTTTAAATCTCAGAATAAGGAGAAAGGTGAGTAATAGTCCTTGTTTATCGGTCTGTTTAAAAATTTGAAGACTGAGAAAAAAGAACGTTGAAAAAATGAACGGTTTGAAATGTGATGACAAAATAATCTTTTCTGCGGTGTGAGCATTAGAATGTGTAAGTGTTTGTATCGAAAAAAGCATTGTGCATTTTTTATGTGTTTATGAATGTGTGTTTTTTTTTTCACCTTCCGCATACCAACAAAGCCCTGAAGATGATCTGATTAATAGATCGAAACACTGCAGCGTCGGCCAATAAACTCACCACTTAACTCATTTAAACCTGTGTTTTCAATTTTTTATTATACTACATGCCGTCGGATTCACTTCCTTTTATTCACACACACGCACACACACACACACACACAAATATATATATACACACACACACACACACACACACACACTATATATATATATATATATATATATATATATATAATATAATATATATATAGTACTTCTATTTAAAAAAACTATATTCCTCAGGAATATGAGTATTGATGGAATATTCAGAATATGCATGATTGCACATTTTTGGCATTTGAAAGATGGTGAGATAAAAAAAAGAAAGAAAACAAAAACAAAAAAACCCAAAGATGCTGACATGGATGATTCCATTCCTGGTGGAATTGGCATCGGATGGATGATTGGTAATCGATCTTACAGATCTCAGTCAATTGAAGAATTGGGAGTCACCAAGAGAAGGGGAAAAATCCACCCTTCCTGCCATCCATAGAATCCTTAAACGAACTTGCAGTATTAAATCCACATCGGTGCTAAAACCATTACTTTGTCACTTTTCATTCGATTTGTCAGTAGATAGGTATTATTTAGTTATTAATGGTAATATGAGGAAATAAATAGATAAAAGTACCCTGCATATATATATATATATATATATATATATATATATATATATATATATATCCTCGAAAAATTGTCGGCTTAAAGCCATATAAAAATAAACACATTTGTTTGTTTTACTTAACCTCATACTGTCGTGTAGCAAGTCAATATAATGTGAATATAAATAAGTTTTCAAAACAAACGAAGAATGTGGAAATGGCAAGCTAGTGAAAACGGTTAGAGACTTCCCCTGTCAGCTTGACAGTCGAGGTTCGAGTCACACACGGAGCAGTCTATAACCTTGCTGATGAGACCTAATAGGTCGAAATGTACATTTAGGGATTGACATTTTCTCGATTTGTTTAGCCTTACATTTGAAGATATATGCCCGCCTAAATTCATTAATTATTAACTAATTAATTTTCAAGATTAGGTATGACTTCAATTAAGCACATATCTCCAAAAATTGTCGGCTTAAAGCCATATAAAAATAAAACACATTTGTTTGTTTACTTAACCTCATTATATATATTATATATATATATATATATATATATTATATATCATCTCATCATCATGTCGCGCAGTTTGTACGGAATCCATGATGATCTCTCGCCAGCCTTCCCTATCAT
This sequence comes from Doryteuthis pealeii, assembly GCA_023376005.1. NCBI lineage: Eukaryota > Metazoa > Mollusca > Cephalopoda > Myopsida > Loliginidae > Doryteuthis > Doryteuthis pealeii. Next base: position 3,322,629 of record CM042182.1, on the reverse strand, counting down.
TCATTGACTCAGCAGCTTCTCCGCGCAGCGGCCAGTATCCCTACATAGTTGGTCAATATAGGTCCTGGCTGGGCGGCCCATTTAGCGCGCCCATGCGCTGGCTTCCACAGTAGTACGTTGCTTACGATCTCGTCCTTGCTTCTCCAGCAGTGACCTGCATGTCAAGTCCGTCTCACTCGTATGGTTTGTGAGATGGGGGGCAGGTGGCCATATAGTTGCTCTTTTGTGGGGTGCTGTTTCCACGACCTATCCAGGAATGTCCGTATCATTCTCGTATAGCTCCCATCTAGCTTATTCTCAAGACGCTTCGTTAGGGTCCAAGTGGTACAGCCATACAGAAGTACCGACACAACCACAACCTGGAAGAATCGCCTCTTTAGCTTGTTGGGGAGATCGGATTTCCATATGACTGATAATTTGTTGGTGGCCAACCATGCCTTTCCTATTCGAGTGTTAGAGTTAAGAGTAAGTAAATGAATCCGACGGTATATGTATAGATAAAAGGATATGAAAACACACAATATTGTTAAAATTAATATATTTTTATATCATTTTCATAGCTAATATTGAACAATATTTCAATTTATAAAAAATCATCGTCAGTGCATAACGATAATTAGGTAAGGAAAGAAAGGAAACAAAGAAAGCAAAGATGCTGACATGGATAATTCCATTCCTGGTGGAATTGGCATCAGATGGATGATTGGTAATCGATCTTACAGATCTCAATAACTTTTCGGTGTCACCAAGAGAAGGGAAAAATCCACCCTTCCGGTTATCCTTATAAAGTAGATTGCGAGGTGTAATGGTTAAAGTCATGGGAAATGGACTCGTCGCCCCGAGTTCAAATCCTGAACGTGTTAATTGCATTTCACTTAGCACTAATACCCTTGGGAAAGGTATGAATCCTACTCTCCCTCCTGCTATGGGCAAATAGGTGGGCAGACTGGGCTTTTTAACCTTAGTTAGGCAACCAGTCTATGAGAAGGAAGACTCTGAATTCAAACCTGTTGAACTCCACTTAAGAAATTGACCTTGTGTCACATCCTGCTCGTGCGTAGCGGTTGGTATATATATATATATATATATATATTATATATATATATATATTATATATTATATTATATCTGTCTGTTCTCTCTCTCTCTCTCCTCTCTCTCTCTCTCTCTCTCTATTATATATATATATATATATATATATATATTAATTAGTCTGTCAACATATATGAAATTACTGCTTTCATTTTGTTTTCGAAACTAATGAGATAAAATATGAATATCTAAAAAAAGAAGACAGTCTAGCGCCATTCAGATTCTGAAATGATTGTGTGTTGTCCAAGAATTGAAGAAGCCTTTTACATTTCGATAATTTACTAAGTCGTTATCTGATTCAATGTCATTTACATAATTGACCCGACATTCAAATGCGCTGCATTTGAGACAAGTAGACGACGTTATTTGTATGTAGCGACTTTTCTCTTTGTGTTTTGACTCCAAGATTAAAACTGGGTTATTGTGAATAACAATGTATGGATCAAGTGTTTAAAACTGAACAACTAGACGGCCTAATTTGTATATAACAACTTTTCTCTTTGTTTTCTTTTTACTCCAAGATGAAAACTAGGTTGCTGTATATATCTATGAATGGATCGAGGGTTTTGAACTGAACAACTAGACGGCGTAATTTGTATGTAGCAACTTTTCTCTTTGTTTTTTTACTCTAAGATTAAAACCAGATGGACATGTAATGTGGGCCGCCCAGCAAGAATCTACATTGTCAGCTTTGCGCGGATTCTGTATGCTACGCATGTTATGTATTTAAATTTCCATTGGAAATCAAATTTCGGTGATAAAATATATTATTATGTTATTAGCGATTTAAAGAAAATTTTGGGTGCTTACCAAATTGCTGCGGCAATTACTGTGAATGAAATCACTTAAAAAAGATAGCAAGCAGTTTCGTTTCAGAATATATAAAGTAAAGTTAACGGGGCGGCCTAAAGTCGGTATCAGCCAGTCAGCGAGGGAGTCTATCCCCTTTTCAATAGCGCTAGACCAAGGAGATTGTTTTTAGCATCTGAGGTGGAGCGCCACACCTACCATCAGCTCCTTACTTTACAGCACAGATCCCTGTGCTACTCATACGCTGAGTTGGCGGGGACCGGTATCGAACTAGGAACCTTGTGGTTTCTAGCCGAACGCTCTACCGACAGAAATATATATATATATGTGTGTGTGTGTGTTGTGTGTGTGTGTGTGTGTGTAAAATGAAACTGGAAGTTAATCCGACAGTATTCTGAAAAAATAAATAAAGGAAGAAAGTATAGAATGGATAGAATAATATATTTTAATCAATTTTACTTATACGTGTTCGGTCAGGAGTTTATCCATGTGTACATTATTCAAACTATTATTATTTTTAATAACCAAATGAAATGAAATAATAATATAGAAAAAATGTTGAAATATTCGCACACAAAGAAAATTCGACCTTCATCAGAGTAAATCCTTATTTGAAATGAAATTCGTTGGAAAAAGCGGAGAAATTTTTGAAATGTTCGAAAAAAGAACTTAAAAAAAAGTATAATTAACCACCAACAAATCACACATACGTATAATTTCTATTTAAAATAAAAATAAAAATATAAAACTATCATGCTTTGAAAATTTAGAATTCCACAAAACTTCTCTCCGCGTCAAAATCTGTTCGCATGCGATATGACGTCATTAACCGTCTTTCTCGACCGGTCTGAACTTGAATTAAAAAAAAAAAGTTCTTTTTCGAACATTTAAAAAATTTCTGCGTTTTTTATTATTTCATTTCATTTGGCTATTCATAAATAATAATAGTTTGAATAATGTACACATGGATAAAATTCTGACCGAAACACGTGTAAGTAAAATTGATTAAAATATCCTATTTTATCCATTCTATACTTTCTTTCCTTTATTTATTTTTTCAACATATATATATATATATATACCTGTCTACATAGTACAATAATATTATACAAATATAATGTTCACATTGCATCACTAACACACTACATAACACGGTCATTACATGCACACATAACTATTACCAACAGAGTACTAATACACTCTATAATCGCACAAACCATATGTAACTAGAATACCAAACACAAATAAGCATAATCCATACACACAACACGCGCGTGGATACGATCATAACATCACAGTGTTCATGCATTTTCATGCGCACGCGCATGACAACATACGCACATGTATAAACACAAAAGCGCATTCGACATCACGTAAACACGTAAACATGCAACACGAGAATACAGTTAAAAAACGCACACATTTAACCATTTGTACCATTTCTACCATTCTAAAACACTATTTCGTTTTACCTGACGAATACGATAGCAAGAAACCGAACGGTTGTAAAGATTGTTCCTATGAAAATAAATAAAAACTAGACCTTTTATTTGTACATTTATTCATATATATATATATATATATATATATATATTCGTGGGAAATGGACTCGTCGATTCGAGTTCAATTCCTAGACGAAGCTGTTGGCATTTCACATAGCGCTAATACCCTTGGAAAAGGTATGAATCCATATATTCTCCCTCCAGTTATGGGTTAAATAGTAGGGCAGACTGGACCCTTCAACCTTGGGTAGGTAACCAGTCTAGGAGAGGGAAAACTCTGAATTCAAAATTCCTGATGTCGGTCGTTGATTGGGTTTGTTGGCAACCTTGATGCTCCAATTCTTTCTATCGACTGTGCAAAAAGTGTGGAATGGTCCTACACAAGCCTTCACCCTATAAACAAATCACTGTGTGGGTGTACATTGTGTGTGTGAACCCTCATGCGTCGAAAATCGACGAGAGTCCACAATATATATATATATATATATATATATATATTATATATATATATATATATTAGCAGGGTTTGTGGATACACCACAGGGTTACAATTTATGTGGCCATCAAATAAGAGCGCTTGTCCAGCGGAGATCCTTTGTGTTAAACAGAGCGCGATCCTTGGTAAAAAATCCT
>CM042182.1:3283593-3313593 GCA_023376005.1 Doryteuthis pealeii | reverse complement strand
GCGGAAGACATGCTAGATGCCATGCTTGACAGGGACGGAAAGCAAGAAAGGGTCATGGGAATCCGTGCTTGCAGGAAAACCTGATGATGCTGATCCTTATTATCATATTGCTGATGTTGATGATTTTTTAAAAAACATTCTTTTTTAGATTTTTTTTCATTGGTTCAACGGTAGACTATTTCTGAATTTTCTGTACGGGTGTTCTAATACTATTTTAGCGATTTTACCCGCATTATTTTGGGTTTGAATTAAAGAATCTACATTCAGGTTTCCCTCTGAAATTGTCGTCAAGTCCTTGAGAGTTATTTAGGGAGCTTTTCATTCTTTCCTGATGTTATATGTATACATACATATATATATATATGCATATATTTATATATATATATATATGTATATATACATATATATATATATATATATATACATATACACACATATATATAATATATATATATATAATCCTTATTAAGGGTACTTTTCATTCTTTCCTGATGTTATATATATATATATATATATATATATATATATATATATATTTATATACGTATATATATATATATATATATGTTTAAATATATACAGACACTTACATATATACATATATATACATATATATGTACTTATAAAATATACATATGTACTTATAAATATACATATATATATACGTATATATATATATATATTATATATACACACACACACATATATATATATATATGTATACGTATACATATATATATATATATATATATATATATATATATATATATATATATCTGTGTGTGTATATGTATATACACACATATATATATATATTCCTATTCTATTTATTCTGTTCTTTATTTTCAATTTCGATGCCATCCATTTTGCTTTTACGTTAATTCCTTTTCCAAAAATCTGGGAGTGTCCTTTTTCCGAGCTGGAAAAATATCATAGCTGAATTGTTTACTCTCCGCTTTTCTTCTCACAGTCTCATTGGTAACTCTTCTAAATTTGGTGAAACTCATTGTTAATTTTTCTAAAACTGAATTCATTAATTAAATTCGCCAAATCCTTCTGAAACCCGCCCAGCACTTCAGTTATTGTGGGATATTTTCTGCTCGGGAATACAACATCATCATCAATGGCTTTTTATTCCTCTTTTCTGTGTAAAATAAAACTTTCCACCCTCTCTTCAATGTTTTTTCAACTTTCTCAATGGATTTAAGTAAAAGTACTGAGTAAAGTCATCGGGGTGGCCTAATGTCGGTATCAGCCAGACAACGGGAGAGTCTTTTCACTAGCGCTAGATCAAGGACATTTTTTGAGCGTCTGAGATGGAGCGCCACACCTAACATCTGCTCCCCACTTTACCGCAAAGATCCCTGTTCTACTCATACGCTGAGTTGGCGAGGGCTGTTATCGAACCAGGAACCATTGCGATGAGTAGTCAAGAGCTCTACCGACGGTAGAACAATTTAAGTAAGTAAAGTAAAGTCGACGGGGCGGCCTAAAGTCGGTATCAGCCAGTCAGCGAGGGAGTCTATCCCCTTTTCAATAGTGCTAGACCAAGGAGATTGTTTTAGCATCTGAGGTGGAGCTCCACACCTACCATCAGCTCCTTACTTTACCGCACAGATCCCTGTGCTACTCATACGCTGAGTTGGCGAAGACCGGTATCGAACTAGGAACCTTGTGGTTTCTAGCCGAACGCTCTACCGACTGAGCTAACCCGGCCCTTTACACTTAGGCAGTAATATCTCATCCACAGAAAGCGGTGTTAAAGTATATCGGAAACACCTTGAAAAATATTAGTCTTTTGTGAATTGCTACAATTCGAAGGTTTTAGTCAAGAGGGATGACTAAAAAGACTAAAAGAGTTTTATCATTTTAATATATCACCTCTTGTACTTGTTACATTATTCGTGGGTAGCCTAGGAATTATGTCCATAAGTGTACTTAGATTTTGAATTAAAATTCGTTGAAATTCAAAATCGGAGAGGTTTATATGATTGATAGGTAATGACCTTTAGTTGACCCCCTTAGACTTCATCCATTAGAAGCGTGAGAGTAGAAGTTAAGTTTAGCTAGGGAATCTATTTGTAGTTTATAGGGTTTGGTTTGGTTTGTTTTGTTTTGTTTTACGGCATATCAACCTCAGTGGGTCATTTAATGCCGATAAAGTTTTGAAATAAATCAATTCTTAATGGATAATACAATTTTTTTATAAATACATTTTTCTATTTAACCCATAGATGGGACCCTAACAGGTACTACCACTCCGTATCAGAATGGACCAGGGAGCAATGGTGATGAAGGGGTGCTCCACATTCCCCAAACCTCCAAAACTGGAACCTCACCATTAGATAGAGTTTAACGTCATTCCCAGGACATGTAGACCCGCAGACACCGCCTTCTAGCACCCATATGATAAAAACGGATTGGGGCTTGCCATAAGGGCAATAGGGTTGGGAAAATCATATAGGTGCTAGGGCTTGACGTGACCAGCCGATTGATCGGAGGGGCCTTTCCGACCAACCGTCTAGCCCAAGATAGGGCCAAAGTGGAGTATTGCATGTCTTTAACTGCTCATCCACCTGGGTTCTATCCTTAAGCATCACGGGTCGCCACCCACGGCCAACAGGTGGTCCCATTGGGGGAGTCTTACCCCTCTGCAGAGGTGCAGTCGGTGCATTCTAACGCCCCAGCCGACAGGGCGGTAGTTGATAGGGTTTTCTCCGAAATCTATATGATTTTCTAAGTACACATTTATTTGGTGTCTTCGGATAATCCTTTGGTATGTCTTGGGGACGTTGTGGAGGCAGTTCGAAAGTGTCCAATAAGATATCTAGCTGTAAGGGAAAATTTGATTTAGTCCCTGGAAGGTGAGAAGACCGTAATTGGTTTGCATGTCGAACCCAAACTGTAGAGTCTATATCAACATCATATATTACATTACCATAACGACATGTCCTTGAATCCATTTTTCTTTGCCATAGCGGTAGTCCTTCGGAAGTACGGATTGTCCTGGTACATATGTGCGTTTCCCTGTTACATGATGTTGGTTAAATTGTTCCTCCACCATCATGTTCCTTTTTTGGGGAATGTTTTGGAGTAGTATGGATGACATTTATATCCAATTCTCCCTCTAGCTATGGGTAAATAGCAGTGCAGACTGGACTATTTAACCATGGCTAGGTAACCAGTCTAGGAGAAGAAAAACTCTGAATTCAAAACCTGTTAAACTACGCTTAAGAAAGCAGGATGTGACACAAGGTCCTTGTGTCACATCTTGCTTGTGCGGAGGGGTTGGTAAATGTATACATACATACATACATATATGAGAAAATAAAATGGAAATTAATCCGACAGTATGAATAAGATATAATGAAAAAACAAAAGATGTTTACAACTGAAATAAGCTCATCAGGAGAGACCTTTTTTTGAGTCTTATTTTATTACTATAATGCTTCTGATTATTTTTAAAATTAAAAATGAGATTCATTTTATTCTTAAATAAAATTCATTTTATTTTTAAATAAAATTCATATTATTTTTAATATAGACAGCGCATTTTTTTAAATTAATTCCAACGTTTGACTAGCAGCGTTCTGTTTTTAATAACGGTCATTTTCCCGTCTTATTTTGTTGATGACCGACCCACGTGCGGTCGATGCATTATAATGCGAAAGGGTCCTCATATTAGTTGAGGATGGGCCGGTGTTGCTTTTTAAAACCGTCGAGAGATTTGGCCCCGAAACGGTTTTGCACACTTCTCTCCTGATGAGCCTATTTCAGTTGTAAACATCTTTTGTTTTTTCATTATATCTTATTCATACATACATATGCAAACGAACCTTGAAATTCATCAGTGCTTCTGCTGGTGAGATACCATTAGATGTGTTTGGATTTGATGTAATTCTGTAACTACTGAGGAATATTTCTAATACTTCCTGTGAATATTTTTGGCCGTTAGTTATAAGGAGCAGACGTGGGGGTCTTTTGCTCCTAAAATGCCAGCTTCTCACCACGCGATTGATAATCCTTTTTGGGCTTAGGGTTTTTAATGAAGAATAAAGAAAAGAACCAAGTCTTACTTACTTATTACAACCAAGAAATAAGCACAGACACCCAGACCAGCAGAAAGAAGAAAGACCAGCAGAAGAGTATGTCCACCAACGAAGCGATAATTTAAGAACCCTTCTCCAATCTCTCCACCATTTATGTACCCGATATAAGTATTGAGGTTGTTGTTGTTGTTGACAATAAAATATGAAAATGCATTGCAAATGATTTTTACTATAAAAATGCATTGGAAAATGATTTTTACTATAAAAATGCATTGGAAATGATTTTTACTATGAAAATGCATTACAAATGATTTTTACTATAAAAAAGAATTGGAAATGATTTTTACTATGAAAAGGCATTGGAAATGATTTTTACTATAAACATGCATTGGAAATGATTTTACTATAAAAATGCATTGGAAATGATTTTTACTATAAAAATGCATTGGAAATGATTTTTACCATGAAAAGGCATTGGAAATGATTTTTACTATAAAAATGCATTGGACAATGATTTTTACTATAAAAATGCATTGGACAATGATTTTTACTATAAAAATGCATTGGACAATGATTTTTCAACGAAAATGCATTGAAAATGATTTTTACTACGAAAATGCATTGAAAATTATTTTTTTCTAAAAAATCCATCAATTATGATTTTTACTATAAAAATGCATTGGAAATGATTTTTAGTATGAAAATGCATTGAAAATGATTTTTACTATAAAAATGCATTGGAAATGATTTTTATTATGAAAATTCATTGGAAATGATTTTTACTATAAAAATGCATTGGACAATGATTTTTACTATAAAAATCCATTGGAAATAATTTTTACTATGAAAATGCATTGGAAATAATTTTTACTATGAAAATCCATTGGAAATTATTTTTACTAATAAAAATGCATTGGAAATGAATTTATACTTTAAACATAGATTAGGAATGATCTTTACTATAAAATACATTAGAGATTATTTTTACTATAAAAATGCATTTGAAATAATATTTTTCATAAGGGGTATACAAAACTCTACAGACACTTCTTTTTTAGGTGTTGCAGTGCTTGGATCTCACCAAGCATCAACAATAGATTTATCGTTATATGTACTTTTAAAGTTATGAACTTTTCAGCATACCCACGTAGACATCGATAGTTTAATAAACTAAGTTTACTTTCTACCTCGACGTATTCATCATTCTGGTGACAGTTGACGTGGATTACACATCAACAGTTATGTGGGTATCTGTCATTTGAGGAAGACCTATATGGTTATGACATGAAACCAAATAAACTTAGTAGAAAATACTGACAGAATGATTTCGTTTGATACTTCGTGGGAGTTCGAATTGGAACCGAATAAAAAGACAGCAATAATGAGAAGTGAAATAAAGCCAGTATGAAGTCACAAGGATTATATTATTATATAAAATAGCAAAATAAAAAAACACCATACGGGCGATGTAAAAATAAATTTTTGGCAAGATATTGCTTGAGGAGGTGGAAGTTAAAAATTAAATGTCGGAGAGTTTGAACCATAAATCATGAAATCATCAAATGTATTAAAGGGGTAAAAAAAACAACAAAAAAAAAAACAATTTGAAATCGAAACTAAGTTCTATTAACTTTGAATACCTATTAGAATAAAACAAACTATATATAAAAGTCGTCGGGGCGGCTAAATATAAAAGTCGTCGGTGCGGTAAAGTAAGGAGCTGATGGTAGGTGTGGCGATCCACCTCAGATGCTAAAACAATCTCCTTGGTCTAGCGCTATTGAAAAGTGGATAGACTTCCTCGCTAAATTCGGTATCAGCCAGTCAGCGAGGGAGTCTATCCCCTTTTCAATAGCGCTAGACCAAGGAGATTGTTTTAGCATCTGAGGTGGAGTGCCACACCTACCATCAGCTCCTTATTTTACCGCACAGATCCATGTGCTACTCATACGCTGAGTTGGCGTGGACCGGTATCGAACTAGGAACCTTGTGGTTTCTAACCGAACGCTCTACCGACTGAGCTAACCCGGCCCATATATAAATATATGATACTGGGGATGTATCTATTAAAACTTGTTTTAAAAAACAATGGGGACTGTCTAATATTGCATGCTCAAATTTTGAGTGTATTTATTCTATGTTATGACGATTTCGGGTATAGTGACGTATGCAGTTACGTAGTTTTTGTTACAGACAAAAGCCGGAAGCGAATCTCCATTATTAATAGATATATAATCGCACTAGTAAATATTAGTGGGTGGCGTGACTGTTGGTACAAATAATGTTCAATATATATGAAATAAGAATAGAAACAAATGTTGTCATAGATGCAGTGCCACATCGGGATATTGATCTTGCTAAGAAAAAATCAGAAATCGAATAGAATTGGTTGACTTTACGACCATTTTGATAGCATTTTTGGATATTATGGGCCAAAATTCTTTTATAACCCATTTTTTAGTAGTAAGGAAGCTCTAGAACTCATTTTATAAAAAAAAAATAGATTACAAAAAGTCGCCATTTCTCGTGACCCCCCTCAATTAGAAGAGATAAAATCGACATAACTCTGCCAATTTTTGTAATTGGAAGCTCAAATTTTGGGGATTGTCTAACTTTATCATAATTCACACTTGGACAAAATGTCAGAAAAATTGAAGGGTGTGGTGACATGGCCTGGATGATTTGACATGGAATTACCCTTAAGGCAGGGTGGGTGACATGGCCTGGAGGATTTGACATGGAATTAGCCATAAGGCAGGGTGGGTGACATGGCCTGGATGATTTGACATGGAATTACGCTTAAGGCAGGGTGGGTGACATGGCCTTGATGATTTGACATGGAATTACCCTTAAGGCAGGGTGGGTGACATGGCCTGGATGATTTTGACATGGAATTACCCTTAAGGCAGGGTGGGTGACATGACTTTGATGATTTGACATGGAATTACCCTTAAGGCAGGGTGGGTGACATGGCCTGGATGATTTGACATGGAATTACCCTTAAGGCAGGGTGGGTGACATGGCCTGGATGATTTGACATGGAATTACCCTTAAGGCAGGGTGGGTGACATGGCCTGGATGATTTGACATGGAATTACCCTAAGGCAGGGTGGGTGACCTTGGATGGTTTGACATGGAATTACCCTTAAGGCAGGGTGGGTGACATGGCCTGGATGATTTGACATGGAATTACCCTTAAGGCAGGGTGGGTGAGCTGGCCTGGATGGTTTGACATGGAATTACCCTTAAGGCAGAGTGGGTTACATGGCCTGGATGATTTGACATGGAATTACCCTTAAGGCAGGGTGGGTGACATGGCCTTGATGATTTGACATGGAATTACCCTTAAGGCAGGGTGGGTGACATGGCCTGGATGATTTGACATGGAATTACCCTTAAGGCAGGGTGGGTGACATGGCCTGGATGATTTGACATGGAATTACCCTTGCAGGGTGGGTGACATGGCCTGGATGATTTGACATGGAATTACCCTTAAGGCAGGGTGGGTGACCTGGCCTGGATGGTTTGACATGGAATTACCCTTAAGGCAGGGTGGGTGACATGGCCTGGATGATTTGACATGGAATTACCCTTAAGGCAGGGTGGGTGAGCTGGCCTGGATGGTTTGACATGGAATTACCCTTAAGGCAGAGTGGGTTACATGGCCTGGATGATTTGACATGGAATTACCCGTAAATGAAAAAAAAAAAAGATTCTTGCGGAAGTAGAATTCCAACTTCCGGTTGATGGTCCAATACGACCTTCTCTTTTGAATCCTGATTTCTACTCGCAGACACTACCGATATTTTCCCGTGGCGTAATGGTTAACGTGTTGGAAATCATCGTAAGCGAGTTTAGATTTTAGTAAAGCTTTTGTATCCACTTTCAGACTAATACCTTTGGGAAATGTATGAACATACTCATCCCTCAACTATGTGTTTATATAGTACCACTACTATTCTTCTACTAATTCAAGGCATCACTAGTAAAAATGCTTTCTTTTCTATCCCTTGGCAAAATTAAAGAATTGGCTCACGTAGGGGACATTCAATTAGGTTTGTTTACTTCAAAGATAATCACTTTATTTTGTATCAATTTATTTTATCGTCTTTTTTTAAAAGATGGTGTTGATATCTAAGTCAGATGAAAATGAAACGTTTTACACTAAGAAATTGATCTTGTGTCACATCCTACTAATGTGGAGGGGTTGGTAAATATGTAGATGATTTGCAATGAGAAAAATAAATGTTAAAAAAATAAAAGAGTTTATTAAAATGATCAGATAAAGGAAACAGTTCCAATTGTTTCAGATCATAAAGACTTATTATAATTAAGAGTTTAGCACAAGGCCAGCAGTATTGAGCGCCTAATGAGAATCAAACCAATCAGCAATGATTGACAAATAATTTTTATCTTTACGCATTTTTGTTTGGTTTCTTTTTTTATTCATTTAATGGCATATCAACCTATGTGGGTTATTTAATGACAAAACATGTCATGGTGGACTGCCTCTGGTGATGAGGTTCCAATTAAAACAAGATGTTAAAAAAACCTTTCTTTAATAGCTGAACATTATTTCAGCATAAAATATACCTTAAACAAACAATGAGGGAGTCCTCGTGGCTTGGGCTTGGTTTGGTTTGCTTTGGTTTATTTTACAGCATATCAACCTCGGTGGGTCATTTAATGCCGACAAAGTTTTGAAATATTCATTCTTAATGTATGCTCAATTTTTTTTATAAACTCATGTTTTTTTTCTATTTAACCCATAGATAGGACCCTAACAGGTACTACCACTCCGGATCAGCGTGGATCTTGGAGCAATGGTGATGAAGGGGTACTCCACATTCCCCAGAGTTCCAGAACTGGAACTTCACCATTAGATGCAGTTTAACGTCATACCCAAGTCCTCGTGGCATAGAAATTAACGCGCTGAACTGCGATATCGTAATAAGCGAGTTCGAACCCCAGTTGCGCTATTACCTTCACTTTGGGACTAATACCATTGGGAAAGGTATGACCCCCATCATTCAAAGCAAAAATCAACAGATATTTTGACATATCTTACGTAAGTAGTTTGGTTTGTTTTGTTTACGGCATATCACTATGTGAGTCATTTAATATTTAGATAAAATAAATGAAAAATAATAGTTGTCACTTATGTGCTTGAAAAACAATAAATATATAGCTAATTCTTCGAACGGCAAAGCACACATCCAATTTGGCTGTCAGCGTTCATATATATAATATATATATATATATATATATATAATATATGAACGCTGACAGCCAAATCACATTTTGCCTGTATATATATATATATATATATATATATATATATATATATATATAGCCCAGGCGTACAGAGGCGGCCAGCGTAAATACGATCTCTGCATTGAAGAAAAATTGTGTATACTACAAAATACAAACAAAATCTTATTAAACAAGAGAAGTGAACTCGTTTCGAAATGCAGGTATTTGAACAGATTTTTATTTTGCCATTTACCACCTGATCCTAATTAATTCCCTGATTTTCGCCCTCCTTTTATTTAATTAAACAAAAATTTTAAAATTATCTGGACACCGCGTGCATTAAGACCAAAGCAAGTTAGTTTTATTATCATTATTTGAACACAGATTTGGCGTCATAACATTCCATCACGTGAACACGCTCCACGTCGTATAAACGTTAAACAAGCCACAGTTAAAAACAAAAACTTTAGCATTATAACATTTCATCGCGTGAACACGGTTCACGTTTATATAAACGCTAAAAAACTACTGTTTTTAAAAAATCTCAACCATTTGACTCATTTGAAGATTGAGTAAGCATGAAACTTAAAGTTATGAGTTTATAATATCCATAATATCATTATTATTGATTATATATATATATATATATATACTAGGCAAGATGTGATCCGTTGGGTCAACCGTTAAGCTGTGGGTAATTATTGGGGGTTAGGGTGAAAAGTGAGTTTGAAAAGCGAATTGAATTTAAATAAATAAATAAATACGCTCGGAGCATAAAAAAAAATAACATTAAAATCATTTTGTGAGATTTCTAAGAAAGGGAAGGTTTGACCTAATTCAAATTTATTCGACTTGATTCTTGTTGAGAAGCTATGGGCTAGCTGCTTCTAATACGGCACACAGCATCTTTGTATAGTATCCATTTAGTTTTTTCTTTAATCGTTTCGTAAGAGTCGAAGTTGCACAGACATGGCTAAAGCTTTGGAAGAATTAATGTTTTAACTTATATTTCCATATGATCGATAATCCGTTTAGAGCAGTCCATACTTTGCTTGTGTATATATTGACCTCACTTTCTCTGGATGCGATATTACTTCTTAGGTATGTGAACTGGTCTACTTATTTGAGAGGCTTAGTATCCAGTATGGAGATGTCTCCATCTTGTTTAAAACACTTGAACTCCATTTTAACTGAGTTCAAATAGAAGCCAAGTCCTCTTGCTTCCTTTTCTAGGTTATGCAGCAATTATTCAGTTTTTATAGAAATACTTTAGATTTATTAATATGTACGAAGCTCTCATCAATTATAAATAGTTACTATGGAGGCGAGTGGTCAAATGGTTAGAGTCGTAGGAAATGGACTCGTCAATCCGAGTTCAATTCCTCGTCGAAGCTGTTTGCGTTTCACATAGCGCTAATACCCTTGGGAAAGGTATGAATCCAATTCTCCCTCCAGCTATGGGTAAATATCAGGGCAGACTGGGCTCTTTAACCATCGCTAGGTAACCAGTCTAGGAGAAGGAAATCTCTGAATTCAAACCTGCTAAACACCGCTTAAGAAATTGACCTTGTGTCAAATCCTGCTCGTGCGGAGGGGGTTGGTAAATATATATAAATAGTTACTTGAAACCATCTGATTGTATATAGACAATATATTACTAGACAATATATATATAATATATATACCAACCCCTCCGCACGAGCAGGATGTGACACAAGGTCAATTTCTTAAGCGGAGTTTGAATTCAGAGTTTTCCTTCTCGTAGACTGGTAACTTAGCCATAGTTAAAGAGACTAGTCAGTCCTGATATTTACTCATATCTGAAGGGAGAATTGGATTCATACCTTTCCCAAGGGTATTAGTGCCGTGTGAAATGCAAACAGTTTCGTCGAGGAATTGAACTCGGGTCGACGAGTCCATTCCCTATGACTCTAACCATTAGACCACGCGCCTTCATAAAATAGTTCTAGACAATATATGCACCCTCCGGGTGCAAGTATTTAAGTTTTAATATTATAAAACATTATATTAAATTCGAAATGCTAATGAAACTAAATAAGAATGCAGATAAAAAGATGTGAAACAGAGGGGGGTGTATAATCGAAAAATAGAACATATATACATACATACATATATAAGTAGGTGTAGCGCTCCACCTCAGACGCAAAAAAAATCTACTTGGTCTAGCGCTAGTGAAAAGAGGATAGACCCCCTTGCTGATTGGCTGATACAGACTTTAGGTCGCCCCCCAACGTATATAAATAAAAACAAAGAAAGTGTAGTTTTTTTGCACAGACGCACAGACATACAGATGCACCCCCACAACACCCCCATATATATATATATATATATATATATATATATATGAGAACAGAAGAAAGTGTGGATATAACAGCACAAAACAGCATAAATTAGATTGATATTTCGCCTCATGTTCAATGAAGCTGGCTAAACTTTCAAATCGGTCGGAAAATTAAAACATATTACAGGGTACCCAGAAAAAACAGAACCCAAATTATTTATTTATGTTCCCATTAAACTAACCCTAAACCCCAACCCTAACGGTAACCGTAACTGTAACCGTCACCCTAAACCCTAACCCTAAACCTCCCTAGTTAAAATTAACAGTTTTATTACAAAATTTGTGGGTTCTGTTTTTCCTGGGTCACAACAATTTTCCGACCGATTTTCAAGTTTAGCCGAAGCTTCGTCAGAGCTTTCATTCAATATACGAAATATCAATTGAATTTATGCTGTTTTGTGCTGTTTTATCCACACTTTCCTCTATTCTCAACTACATTTTGTCGGATTTATTCCCCCCCCACTCTTCATATATATATATATATATATATATATATATATATATGGGAGAATATGTGCTTAATTGAAGTCGTACCTAATTTTGAAAATTAATTAATTAATAATTAATTAATTAGGCGGGCATACCTATTCAAATGTAAGGCTAAACAAATCGAGAAAAATCAATCTCTGTATGTATATTTCGGCCTATTAGGCCTCATCAGCAAAGCTATAGATAGTAAGACCGCCTTGATGAGGCCTAATAGGCCGAAATGTACATACAGAGATTGATTTTTCTCGATTTGTTTAGCCTTGCATTTGAATAGGTATGCCCGCCTAATTAATTAATTGTTAATTAATTAATTTTCAAAATTAGGTACGACTTCAATTAAGCACATATTCTCCCAAAAAATTGTCAGCCCCAGAAAACCATATGAAAACACATCGTTTGTTTATTTACTTCTCATATATATATATATATATATATAAACGATGGCTGTGTTGAAAATCATTATTATTTTACAAGAATGATATCTGCGTAAATATAAACCAACATATAAAACTTTGGCGTTTCAATCGCAAGTTTTAATGTAAGGAAAACAAGCAAATTAATTGGAATATATTTATTGCACAAAATCGCTGAAATAATAAAGACGAAACACACTGGATTGTATAGAGATGAAGGATTATATTTGCTTAAAAGGCAAAATAAAACTTCAAAGGATATAATAAGGAAAAAGATAATAAAGTTATTCACAGAGGATTTAGGATTGAAATAAAAACAAACATGAAACGAGTCAATTATTCCGTTGTAACGTTCAACTTAGTAAAAGAAGAGCGTAAACCATACAAAAAGCAACAATATATATATATATAATATATATATATAT
The DNA here is from genome assembly GCA_023376005.1 of Doryteuthis pealeii. Taxonomy (NCBI): domain Eukaryota; kingdom Metazoa; phylum Mollusca; class Cephalopoda; order Myopsida; family Loliginidae; genus Doryteuthis; species Doryteuthis pealeii. The sequence continues at coordinate 3,300,602 of CM042182.1, read as the reverse complement.
ATATATATATATATATATATATATGACTGGTTGTATAAACACGTCCTTCCATCAGTCTTTGAATTCTATTCAAACAAATTTCCGACGTCAGTGAATCATAGATTGTCTGTGACCTCCGATAACAGCAAATTCTTTCAACAGACTTAAGAAGAACCCGAAACTGTATTAAAGAATATTTGTTAAAAAGAGGCAACTCTCGTGTTTTAATAAGAACACTAGAAGCGCCTACCAGGCGTCGCTGGGTAGAGGGGATACAAAAAAGAGTTAGTCCCACAGATCCATTATTATTGAATCGCGAGTTGGATCCTTGTGTGATACTACGCATTGCATCAAGTGCAGAATGCATTTGGAGGCATGAAAATGTGTGTGTGTGTATATATATATATATGTATATATATATATATATATATATAATATATATATATATATATATATATATATATATGTAAACAACTTTTAGCTATTTTCAGCCGACAGTATATTTGGGAGAATATGTGCTTTTTAATTTTTAGTCAGACCTAATTTTGAAAGTTAATTCATTTATGTTTAAATCCCGCCTAATTAAAACATAAATGAATTAACTTTCAAAAATTAGGTCTGACTAAAATTAAAAAGCACATATTCTCCCAAAATATATATATATATATATATATATATATATATATAATATATATATATATATATATAGATGTAATAATTAGTTATGTGAAAATATAGTATGTAAGATTATGGACACATGAGTGTCTGTGTGTTTCGAGGGGCGGATAGTGAATCATGTGTGTATACATGAGTGAATATGACTAAGGAACGAATAATTAAATAAAAAAAGGAGTGATAGGGAGATATTTTATATCCAACCGAGACAGATGTCTCAAAACCAAGAGACAAATGTATATTTTGGGCCTAATTATTCATTATGTTAATTGATTACGGGACATTTGTTTATCTGTTGTGCCAGTATCATTATTGTTCTTGTCTTAGTATTTCAAACCAAAAAAAAAAACATCTGGAGATGAGATTGATGTCCAGCAAGGTTAGTCAGAAATGAGATGGTGAGGGTGGAATTTTATATATATATACAGTCTCAGCTAAAAAGAGTTAGATTACTAAAATAAAATAATACAAATTGTCACCTGTGAAGTACAAGTGAACTTAGGCAAGTGGTAATGGTAGCTCCATCTATTACCTTTTTTTCCTATAGATATGATCATGGATAGATGCATAATGTGTTTGCTGCTGGTGAATCTGTAATTGCTTCAGTGAGAGATTGTGGTGCTCATTTCTTGTTATGTCAGAATGATGTTGTTCTAGATAGAAAATTGATACTGCTTTGGGTTAAAAATTCTATACGAAACTGCATCATTAAACATGACAGTTTAAATACATGTGTGTGGGTATTTCTGTCACAGGTGTTTCTGTCCTGTAAACTATAACCAAGCAAAAACAGCACATCATAGCAAGATTCTTATTAGAGTAATACACTTAAATGCTCAAGAGAATAAAATCATTTTCAGTTCAGTTTGAAACTGAATAATTTTGTGAAGTCTGCATTTGTGCTAAAAGTTTTTATCTTTTTTATTTAAAAAATTTTTTTTTTAAATCATCATATTCTCCAATGGAGATAACTACAAAATGTTAATTAGAATCCTTCTCTCCTTAAATAGAAGCACCAAAATCATTATGGACCGTTGGTAAAGTAGAGTTGAGTCGAGTTTTTAGTTGACAGAGGAGTTGAATTAATTGCTGGGAACCAAGAGTTGAGTTTTGGGAGCTGAGATTACAGCATTAGCAGAAGTCCTATTGCCCCCTCTCATCTCGACAGTACAGAGAAGAGTGTATGATTAGCAGATAGAAATGAAAGAAGGAAACAATGCAAGAACTATATACCTCCTCTCTGCCATTTGAATGTTCACCTGATTTGACTTTGTTGTTTGTTCCTCTCTTATTCGTTCTTTGATAATTGATTGTAAACCGCCTGGATGAGCCCTGAGGCAGTATTAAGTACACAAGTTGAGGTTCTAAGTAAGTGTCAAAGAAGTAGACGATCGCGAGACGGTCATGGCCAGTAAAGTTGGAAAAGCTAGAAGTTGCAGGAAATGAAGAAAGATGCGCAGCCGAAAGGTGCCAACAGGTGCTCATCGGCCTCGAGGGTGGTGTTACACTTGTAGTATGACCCATTAAAAATCCCTATGTAAAAAAAGACCTTACGTTGATCCAGCCACTTTGAAAATAAAAATCAATGTCTACTATTTAAAATATTAAATAAAAAAAATCTAGTCTATTTAAAAAAAAATATAACCTCACGAATATAAATCAAACCTTCATTATTTTTGCTCAAAAACCAAGCCCTGGTTATATTTAATGTGTATTATATATTTACTTTGTCGTTAATTGTTTTATTTTCTAAGTTTCATCCAGACACACTGATTCACACAACTGCCCTTTATATATGTCTAGAAGACTAGAAGCAGCTACCCGGCGTAGCCTGGGTAGAGGGGGTAATAAAAAACGTTACTCTTTCAACAGGCTATTAAATTGCATTAAAGAATATTTGTTAAAAAGAGACAACCCTTGTTTTTTATAAGAACACTAGAAGCGGCTACCCGGCGTAGCCTGGGTAGAGGGGGTAATAAAAACGTTACCTTTTCAACAGGCTATTAAATTGCATTAAAAATATTTGTTAAAAAGAGACAACCCTTGTTTTTATAAGAACACTAGAAGCGGCTACCCGGCGTAGCCTGGGTAGAGGGGGTAATAAAAACGTTACCCTTTCAACAGGCTATTAAATTGCATTAAAGAATATTTGTTTTAAAAGAGACAACCCTTGTTTTTTATAAGAACACTAGAAGCGGCTACCCGGCGTAGCCTGGGTAGAGGGGGTAATAAAAACGTTACCTTTTCAACAGGCTATTAAATTGCATTAAAGAATATTTGTTAAAAAGAGACAACCCTTGTCTTTTATAAGAACACTAGAAGCGGCTACCCGGCGTAGCGTTGGTTGAGGGGGTATGATAAAATCTTTAATAAGAACATGCATACTAAAACTTGTAGAAATAGAAACATAACAATGTAACATTCACATTAATAACATGGGGGTTGATTTAAAGGGACAGGGCTGGGTTTATTAACCAGTGCCTGAGGCGCCCCCTTGATGTAATTATGGATGTAAAAAAGTAAGTAAAGTAAAGTCGTCGGGGCGGCCTAATGTCGGTATCAGCCATGCAGCGAGGGAGTCTATCCCCTTTTCAATAGCGCTAGACCAAGGAGATATTTTTTAGCGTCTGAGGTGAAGCGCCACACTTACCATCAGCTCCTTACTTTACCGCACAGATCCCTGTGCTACTCATACGCTGAGTTGGCGAGGGCGGGTATCGAACTAGGAACCCTGTGGTTTCTAGCCGATTTTTTTAGTTTCGATTCCCTCTGTCTGTATTAATGTTAGCGAAATAAATGCAATAAAATAAAATCACTTATTTACTAAGCTTAGTTTAGGTATGGCACAAGGCCAGAGTTATAGGGCACCCAGTGAGAATCGAACTCACTAACCTTGTGCCATACATAAACTAAGCTTAGTAAATAAGTGATTTTATTTTATTTCATTTATTTTGCTAACATTAATACAGACAGACAGAATTATAACTAAATTCATGAATATTACACTACACCAAGGGGGCGCCTCAGGCACTGGTTAATAAAGATTCGTAGTGTATGGTCTACGAATCTCGCTTGCTAAACACTACACTACATGAGGTGTCAAAATGGATTTATAGTTATCTACTAAGCATAGCTTAGATGTGGCACAAGGCCAGAGGTATTGACCACCCAGGGAGAATCGCACTCACTAACAATTGGATGCGAATCTAGCTTGCTAACCATTACACTACGTAGGGTATCCCTGAAAACAGCAATTAGTTATTTAGAAAGTTGGGCTTAGATGTGGTCAAAACCGGAAGTAAGGTTGTCCAATGAGAATCGAACTCACTAACAATGGTCTGCGAATCTAGTTTGCTAACCATTACACCACATGAGGTGGCCAAATGGATTTATACTCGTTTACTAAGAATAGCTTAGATGTTTCCCAACTAAAGAATATGAACCACCCAGTGATAATCGAACTCACTAACAATGGTGTGCGAGTCTAGCTTGTTAACCATTACACTACATGCGGTCACTGAAGATATTAATTACACTTCTAAGAGAAACTGGCCCGGCTTTTATGCCTCCTCACCGACCGAACCACCCCAACTAACAGGAGTGATAGGAGAATTACCAAGTCACCACTCATAACCTGGAGGTTGTGAGTTCAATCACTGAAGTCTCACTTTGCAATGCATTTTTATAGAAGTGGGGGGGGATATATGGGGGGAAATAGATGTTCGTATCAACAAGCTCCCGCCGAGAGGGGGCCAAAAACAAGCGAATCCACAATCTTCCAGCAAGCCAAACCTTCCCCTGGTCAACACGTTCCTCGTCCTCGCCTAGCAGCTGCAAAATCCGTCACCGTAGTCGAAAATAATCTCTAGCAGTTTAAAATCACATTTCTTTACTCGGTCGTTCGCGTCAGTCAACCTGCAACTGCTGACTCCTCACTGCCCAGCGTTTGACTCACATGTTATTTATGTACGTATTTACCGAAACATCCTGGCACTTCGCGTCCGTCCAGTGCCTAAATCATGTCTGCTTCGCATGCAGGAGGACGCAGGCTCGATCCCGGCAGGAAAGACAATGTCTTGCTCTTTTTCGTTCTCCGCCGGCTACAAAGATGAAAATAATAAAACTCGAAGGGGTAGAAGTATATTCAGCTCCCTCATTTGATAAAACTGTTAAAATTAAAGTAATAATAATAAACTGCCTAGAATAATTGGAGAAGAAATTCGAAAAAAACACACAGATGTCATAAATTAATGTTGTGTTTATTAGCTAATATTACAATATTTCAGTCTGTATAATATATAAGACCATTATCCGTGGTGATCTGTTAAGTTACGAAGAAAATAATTTTGATAAATATGACTAGTTAATTAATAAAAATAACAATAATTTCGATACATATAACCAGTTAATTAATAACAATAAAAGTAATTTTGATAAATATAACTAGTTAATTAATAACAATAAACATAATTTTGATAAATATGACCAGTTAATTAATAGAAATAAACATGATTTTGATAAATATAACTAGTTAATTAATAACAATAAATATAATTTTGATAAATGTAACTAGTTAATTAATAACAATAAACATAATTTTGATAAATATGACTAGTTAATTGATAACAATAAGAATAATCTTGATAAATGTAACCAGTTAATTAATAACAATAAACATAATATTGATAAATATAACCAGTTAATTAATAACAATAAACATAATTTTGATAAATGTAACCAGTTAATTAATAACAATAAACATAATTTTGATAAATATAACCAGTTAATTAATAACAATAAATATAATTTTGATAAATGTAACTAGTTAATTAATAACAATAAACATAATTTTGATAAATATGACTAGTTAATTGATAACAATAAGAATAATCTTGATAAATGTAACCAGTTAATTAATAACAATAAACATAATTTTGATAAATATAACCAGTTAATTAATAACAATAAACATAATATTGATAAATGTAACCAGTTAATTAATAACAATAAACATAATTTTGATAAATGTAACCAGTTAATTAATAACAATAAACATAATTTTGATAAATATAACCAGTTAATTAATAACAATAAATATAATTTTGATAAATGTAACCAGTTAATTAATAACAATAAACATAATTTTGATAAATATAACCAGTTAATTAATAACAATAAACATAATTTTGATAAATATAACTAGTTAATTAATAACAATAAACATGATTTTGATAAATATAACTAGTTAATTGATAACAATAAGAATAATCTTGATAAATGTAACCAGTTAATTAATAACAATAAACATGATTTTGATAAATATAACTAGTTAATTAATAACAATAAATATAATTTTGATAAATGTAACTAGTTAATTAATAACAATAAACATAATTTTGATAAATATAACTAGTTAATTAATAACAATAAATATAATTTTGATAAATGTAACCAGTTAATTAATAACAATAAATATAATTTTGATAAATGTAACCAGTTAATTAATAACAATAAACATAATTTTGATAAATATAACCAGTTAATTAATAACAATAAACATAATTTTGATAAATATAACTAGTTAATTAATAACAATAAACATAATTTTGATAAATGTAACCAGTTAATTAATAACAATAAACATAATTTTTGATAAATATAACCAGTTAATTAATAACAATAAACATAATTTTGATAAATATAACTAGTTAATTAATAACAATAAACATGATTTTGATAAATATAACTAGTTAATTAATAACAATAAACATAATTTCGATAAATATAACCAGTTAATTAATAACAATACAAATAATTTCGATAAACATGACCAGTTAACTTCTTCTCTGGTATACTGTCGGATTCACTTCCTTATTTCTATTGATATAGAATAATTAATAAAAATACTAAAATGGCATTTAAAAATGAATTCACCTTGAAAATTTGATTCATCTTCCGGAAAAGATTATTTTTCGTTTAAGACTCTTCAGAGTTTTAAAAAAAAATATATCTTTTTAGAAGATGAATCAAATATTCAAGATGAATCCACTTTTAAATGCCATTTTAAAAATGACAAAACCGCCTTAATAAAGTAGCGGTTCTGAGAAGCCTACTCTTGTCTTTAAGAAGAACACGAATGAATAATGCTTGAAGAGATAAAAGGAAACACATTCGTCCAAATTATATGATACTTCGTAAATTGTGTATTGCACATTTTCAGTCTTTTAAAGGGGCCGGGTTATCTCAGTCGGTAGAGCGTTCGGCTAGAAACCACAAGGTTCCTAGTTCGATAGCGGCCTTCGCTAACTCAGTGTGTGAGTAGCACATAGATCTGTGCGGTAAAGTAAGGAGCTGATGGTAGGCGTAGCGCTCCATCCCAGACTCAAAAACAATCTCCTTGGTATAGCGCTTGTTAAAAGGGGATAGACTCCACCGCCGATTGGCTGATATCGACTTTAGGCTACCCCGACGACTTGTTTACTGTCAGTCGACTCACACATGCTTGCAAGAAGTGTTGAGACTTTTTGGATATATATATATTTACCAATCTCTCCGCACGAGCAGGATGCGATGTGTCGCGGCGTAGGGAATGGATACAGCGAGACAAGTTCAAATCCTGGATGAGGCAGTTTACATTTCACATTGCACTGATACTTTTGGGAAAGGTGTGAATCTAGCTATTCTCTCTCCAGCTATGGGTAAAATAGTAGGATACACTTAACCTTGGTATGGCAACCTGTCTAGGAGAGAAAAAAAACTCTGAATTCGAACCTTTCACACCCCACTTAAGAAATTGACCTTGTGTCCCATCCTGCTCGTGTGGAGGGGTTGGTAAATATATAGAAATATTAAAATCAAAATAATTTTGATTAAAGGTTTCATAATTTATAGAAAAGACAGATCTAACTGTCTCTAACGCAAATGTGTGGCACAATGCATTGTGCATGCAGTTGGGTGCATATATTTCGTATATGCATATGTAACTGTGTGTGTGTGTGTGTGTGTGTGTGTGTGAGTGTGTGATTTCGAAAAATCACAAAAATCCAGATGCGTGTGTATATGTAAACTTGAAACAGGAGAGAAAATAAAGAATGTTGTCTACGTATATGCGTACGTTTGTATATGTGTATGCATATATATATATACACACACACACACACATATATATATATATATATATATATATATATATATATATAGTATTATCTACGTTATTGGGACTATTGTCCCCATCTTCATTGTTATCTGTAGAACGTTTCTGCCGATACGCCCTCCGGCCTTCTTCAGGTATTTCTTTTCTGACTCGGGAACCTTCCTTTCGGACTCGGGAACCTTCTTGTAATCGGGAGCCATCACGGAACTTTGAACCTAACCCTTTATTCAGTCCACGGGGTTATCCTGTTCTAATTCCGCTAACCATAGCTGGGATAGGGGCGTTAAGCTGTGTTGATTATTATTCTATGTTACTGCTGCCCCTGGCCAGGATTGAACCTGCAGATAACTGTCACTTAGAACTGTCTTAACCTAACTACCTTATCCACTAGGCCATGTGTCCAATTTGGACAATCCAGTGTGAATTTTTGGAACTTATAAACCTAATGTCTTGTTTTGGCTAGAATATCTACCTATGTTCTTGACCGAATAATGCTGATTATATTAGGTTGTTACAAAAATAATGGCCGATTTCAAATACATACATTTTCTATTGAAACATTAATAGTAGAAATGTTAAAATTAGTCAAAATCAAGCCATTGACCTGATCTTTTACGGTTGTCGTAAATGATCCACTTTTCGTCACAAGTGACTATTCGGTCAAGAAAGGGGTCATTGGTGTTACGCAAACAGAGCATCGAGCACACCTCAAACCGCCTAAGTTTTTGGTGCTCATTGAGCTCATGAGGAACCCATTTATCGAGCTTTTTCACCTTTCCAATACTCTGTAAATGGCGGGAAACTGTTGCAATGCTGACACCAAAAGTCTGAGACATCTCTCTGACATTTTGTCGTGGAATTTGCTCAACAACTGCCTGCAATTGTTCATTGTCAAGACCACATGTCCGTCCTCTGCCTTCTTCATCTTCAAGACTCTCATCTCCAGTGCGGATCTCTCTCGGAGGTAAATCAGCATTGCACAGTCAGGTATGAAACCAAAAAAATACTTGGAAATAACAATGTGCACGCAATTACCTAAAGATCTTGTTAATTGACAAAGGTAAAAACAATATTTCGGAAGTGTTTTGAATTTCAATTTCGATCACTTTCAAAAATAAAATCAGTTATTAAAATATCTTTTTGTTTTTTTAAGAAATACCTGAAGAAACCCGGGGGCACATGGCCAAAACGTTGTCAAATAAAAATGAAGATGAGGAAAATAGCCGATAATGCTAATAATCATAATAATCTAGCCTCATCCTAAAAAATTTCAATACTTTTCGGAGTGTTTTGAATTAATTTTCGATTCACTTTCAATAAATTAGTTATTATATTTTCAACAAAGCCTTTAAAATATATCTTCTTTGTTTTTTTTAAGAAATACTAAAGAAACCCGGAGGGTACATCGGCCCGAAACGTAGTACAAAATAACAATGAAGATGAGACAGTTGTCCGAATAATGCAAATAATAATAAATAAATAATAATAATAATAATAAATAATAAATCTAGCTCATCTAAAAAATTACAAGTACTTTTTCGGAGTGTTCGATCCCTGTTCAAATAAAATCAGTAAATTCTATTTTCACATGCCTTTAAAAAATCTTTTTGTTTTTTAATCTGTAAATAATCACAAGAAAATGACGTTTCTTTTATATCGATGAAATATTACTGTTTGGAATTATCAAATAAATATCGAAGGTAAAGAAAGCGAAACAAGCAGAAAGACTTTTTTTCTAAGCAAGCCCCAATTGAACGAATGCGATGACGAATTGGAAAAAACAAACAAAAAACAAACAACAAACAAACAAAAAAGCATCAAACTCCACCTCCACCCTGCCAAATAAAAATAAAATCTCTCCCCCCCCCGACCCCTCGGGAAACAAAATTGTAGACGGTTCATCGAAAATATTTGTCAAAAACTGACGAAGCTTAGCAAAATCAATGGAACGACAATCGACATTAAAAAGAAGTCTGTAAACAGTCTGATGGAAATGAAACAAAATAGCTTCTATCGGTGTTGATCGATAGAGTGATTGAGTGATATCGTAATCGTCTGGTATTAACATATCTTTTATCGACAGGTGCTCACATTAAATCCCATAAATAAGATTAGCGGTGATGCAATTAAAGCTAAGTGGTTTAGTTGACCTACTGACGATATAATTAATCAACACAGTATATATTCTATATATCTATATCTATATATATATATATATATATATATTTATATGTGTATATATATTATTATGTATATATATTATATATATATTATGCATTATACATATACATATATGTATATGCATATATATATATATATATATATATATATATATATATACAGGTATGAAATAGACATGCTACTCAATATATACATTGATACCGTTTAACACATTTTCCAGATCGTTGCTTAACTCACCTAAAGCCATTCCCAAATTAAAATGGACATTTTCCATTAATATATATATATATATATATATTAATATATATATATATATATATACGTGTGTGTGTATGCATATATACACATATACGTATGTATGTATATATATACATATATATAATGTATATACATATATGTATGTATATGCATATATACATTTACATTATGTATAATGTATATGCATATGTACGTATACATATTGAACAGCAACGTGCTGCGGCGAGGTTGTGGATGAATGAGCAGCCCCTTGGTTAACACTGTCACCCAGCCATTTGGGAAGTGTCTAGAAAAGGTGACCTAAAGAATGCCGGGTCACCTATCAAGATGGCCAAAAACCAAAGCTTCGACAGTTGTCCATATTAGCTGGCGAAAAATAACAAAATACTACAACACAAGACAAGGCTAAGAATAGCCACCTGGAATGTCGGATACCAAGCACATTTTTATTAAAATCAGTTTTTTAGTATCAATATGCAATTAGCTTTACGTTTAACTCTGAAACTGGTATTTTGTTGTATATATAAATACAATTGCATATTATTAGTATTAGGTAAGGCAACAGTATTAATAATGTCAACAGTTTTATTATTATTTGAGGTTTAAATAGAAATAGAAATCATGGAGAATGTGTCGTTAATAACTAAGGAAATTGTGACATGAGTAGTAATATAGTTTCGGTTACAGACAGAAAACACACAATCTCCATTATAATAAGATTATTATTATATAACTGTGGATATAAAGTTGAAAAAACTGTGGAGTATGAAGGTGAAAATTATACCAAATGTAGTTGGTGCACTTGGAACGACTCCAGAAGTTTAGAAAACAGACTAAAAGAATTGAGACAACCAGAAAAACAACAAATTGTATAGAGATCGGCTAGAATAATCTGAAGAGTGTTAAGAAAACCCGAGGAGACTTGTCACTAGAGACTTGTTGTTGTACTACAACACAAAACAAGGCTAAGAATAGACACCGTGAATGTCTGGACACCTCCCGATCTTGAGATGATTGGGAAACCCAAACTACGCACCGGCATCGTGACAAGGAAGTATTTCAATAAGGGGCACACACCGATGCTCTTGCGGAAATCAGCTTCAGTTATATGGACCAACTTTGACAGAAGGGTGGGCTGGATAACACATCCTCACGGAAAAGACAGGCCGATGAATAAGCGTGTAATATGCTTGAGGTAAGGTTGGACTCAAGCCCTCATTCTGAAGCGACATATGACTGACGCACATCGAAACATTTCCTACATTAAAGTCTGACCTGTGTAGCAGCGCCTGTACATCAAAGATCTCATGTGTTACTGGGTACATAAAACCAAGCTGGATCCGGGGGCCATCTGCGTGCTCAACAACTGCTCACATCTGGACTATTGTAGAAATGGCTTATTCTGTCAAGAAGCGGCAATCACCATAATATAATCACATATATATGTAATTAACATATCTATCTATCTCTCTCTATATATGTACATACACGCATAATATATATGTGTCTGTGGGTGAGTCTGTCTGTCTGTGTGTGTGTGTGTGTGTGTGTGTGTGTGAGTGTGGTGTGTGTGTGTAAAAATATAACAGAAGACTCAGAGTTACCGACTGCATTATAGACTGGCCAAATACCAATTTTTATGACCCACAGCTGAGGGTAACAGGACAAAACAAATCTGTTTCAAATGGCCCTTAAAAGTAATAAAGAATTCGTTCATTCGCCTCTTATGATTTGGGGGTATTAAACACTTTGTCTAAGTTTTTCCTGAAATAGACTATAAAGCAAAAACTCTGAGTCTTTTGTTATATTTTTTACTTATAAATTTGCTCTGTGACTTTAACAAAAAGTGCACACATTGAGCCCTGAAAACTGCGACAACGTTTGTAAAAAAAAAACTATGTCGTAAGGAGAATTTCTCTACCGGATTTTTGGATTATATATATATATATATATATATAATATATATATATTATATATATTAATTAATGCTTCGAACTCACTATGAAAATAATGACAAAAATTTTTTTTATTTCAGTGTCCCTGAGCAGGGTTTCATTATTTTATAGTATTATAAAAAAAGAAAAAGAATTTATATATGAAATAATTTTCAAAATCATCCGCGGAACACGATCGCCGCACCGATTTATTACGGAATCCACCGAGCGTAACTATATCTTCGCCGGAAAAAAAAAAAAAATTTTTCACAGTTACCACCAAACATTCAATGAACAACAACACACATTGAATTTATCAAATACAGATGAAAATTATGAGAAAATCTTTCATTCCTCTGATGATGAGTTTTGCTTGAAAATATTTAGGACCCTTAATAATGAAAAAAAAAAAAAAAAAAAAAAGAAATAAATATGTTTTTTAAACATAAATGTGCATTATTACGCCTTCAAAAATATATTATTTACATTTTAATTAATGCTCGAACTCACTATGAAAATAATGACAAAAAAAATCTTTATTTCAGTGTCCCTGAGCAGGGCTTCATTATTTTATAGTATTATAAAAAAGAAAAAGAATTTATATATGAAATAATTTTCAAAATATCCCGCGGAACACGATCGCCGCACCGATTTATTACGGAATCCACCGAGCGTAACTATATCTTCTTTGCCGGAAAAAAAAAATTTTTTTTCACAGTTACCACCAAACATTCAATGAACAACACCAATTGAATTTATACAAATACAGATGAAAATTATGAGAAAATCTTTCATTCCTCTGATGATGAGCTTTGCTTGAAAATATTTAGGACCCTTAATATGAAAAAAAAAAAAAAAAAAGAAATAAATATGTTTTTAAACATAAATGTGCATTATTACGCCTTCAAAAATATATTATTACATTTTAATTAATGCTTCGACTCACTATGAAAAATAATGACAAAAAAAAAATCTTTATTTCAGTGTCCCTGAGCAGGGCTTCATTATTTTATAGTATTATAAAAAAAAGAAAAAGAATTTAATATATGAAATAATTTTCAAAATATCCCGCGGAACACGATCGCCGCACCGATTTATTACGGAATCCACCGAGCGTAACTATATTTCGCCGGAAAAAAAAATTTTTTTTCACAGTTACCACCAAACATTCAATGAACAACAACACAATTGAATTATCAAATACAGATGAAAATTATGAGAAAATCTTTCATTCCTCTGATGATGAGCTTTGCTTGAAAATATTTAGGACCCTTAATATGAAAAAAAAAAAAAAAAAGAAATAAATATGTTTTTTAACATAAATGTGCATTATTACGCCTTCAAAAATATATTATATATATATATAATATATATAGTTTTTTCCGTAGTTAGGGTCTTTCCATGTGTGGTTTAACCAAGCTGATGCAGGTAGACCATAAAGGAGAGCTCAAATGTGCCTAATACCAGTGAGTAACAGGACAGAGCAAGAAATTTAGTCATGTTCTTGTGATTACCTGAAATGCCGTATTAATACGGTTGAAATAAATTATTGTAATGAAGCAAGTTTGGAGTTTTTCTTCATTTACTATATATATATATATATATATATATATTATATATATATATATATATATATATATAATAATATATTGAACTCAACGCCTATATCCATTGGGCTGTTTGTTTATTAAACGGTTCGTTATCGATAACGAACCTTTTTAACGCGAAGGACACACACGTGTAGTCGACTGCAATTCATCAGTATCTCGATTAATTCAGTGTATTTAACCCTGAAGATCCTTATGGTGAAACTCGAGTAGATTATCACTTGTACCTATATTGTAATAAATTTGGTCTAGTAACGTATTGAGCACTTTGTATTTGTTATATGCGCGACTTAACTTCCTGAATTTAGCACCATGTAACCATCGTGACCATATTCACCGGTAAGTCACATTTTCCATTATATATATATATATATATATATATATATATATATAATATATATATGTGATATTTCCAATCCTGGTGTGACTTTAGGGGTTTACAAAGAAGTAATTTTTTTCTCTTTATATATATATATATATAATATATATATATATATATACACACAATCAAATATTTATATTATGGATTTAATATCCCATAACTNAATTTTGGAACCACCTTCGTACAGTCGATCACTTGTGGCTTCATCTCCCCATACTTTATTGATATTGGCAGCATTTCGGAGGCATTGTACCCAAGCTTGAACTCATGCACATAAGAAGCCGAAGGTCATGTTTTGGCATGTTCATCTTTGAAGGCTTCTATTTTTCAAAAACAATTTCTATCGGAAAATAAATTAAATTTTAATTTTGAGCACACATTAATTATTATATATGCAAAATTCACCTGAAATAAACAACAAATTCTATGTTAAAATGACATTTCAAAACCGAGCACTTCAATCGGTTATTATTTTGTAACAACCTAATACTAATCATCAAAGCTCATCTCAAACATTCAGAGAAAAAAAATATGTATGTGTGTATAAATATGTGGGTATAAAATCAAGATAAGTAGATAGATATGTACAGACTGGGCAATAGATAGATAGATAGATAGATATGAACAGACTGATATATATATATATATATATATATATATAATATAATATATATAATATATATATAGATAGATAGATAGATAGATAGATTGATAGATAGATACGAACAGACTGGATAGATAGATAGATAGATAGATATGAACAGACTGAAATAGATAGATATATAGATAGATATGAACAGACTGAGATAGATAGATAGATAGATAGATAGATAGATAGATAGATATAAAACAGACGAGATAGATAGATAGATAGATAGATAGATAGATATGAACAGACTGAGATAGATAGATAGATAGATAGATATGAACAGACTGAGATAGATAGATATATAGATATAAACAGACTAGATAGATAGATAGATAGATAGATAGATAGATATGAACAGACAGATAGATAGATAGATAGACATATATACACATACGGGTGTGTTATATTTGTATTTACTCTGTACATTTATGTATAGAGTATTGTAATAAATTCACTGTCTGTCTTACATCTTACCTAATATCTGAGTAATACCTGGCAATGAGTTATATATTTTCCAACATATATGAAATAATATTTTTTAAACTTATAAAACTTACATATTTGTTAGCAAAATATCCAGCCACTGTTAGCTCTTTAAATAGTGATAATAGCCATAATTTATAGATAGTTAGCTGCAAACAGCGAGTCTATTTACTTGAGATTTTATTTATGAAATAAAAAATAATATCCTTCAGATAGGATACATGGGAGAGAGTGTTTATAGTCGAGCGAAAGTTAAAATAAAAATGAGATATACAGACATGCGGACTCAGATACTCACATATATTTATAACACAAACATAATTATATATATGAGAGTAAATATGGAAATAAATCCGACATTTTTAAGAAATTTGAAAAACGAAGTGCTTCTAAAATAAGATGAATTTATTTTATCGACGCTAAAACGTTTCGGTTTTAATATATATATAATATATATATATATATATATATATATATATATATATATTATATACTTTGGTGCGCGGTACCAAGTTCTTGGTACAAGGTGATTCCTAGGTGGGTCCTAATTCTCTACCAGTAGTTTGTTGTAGAGTTTCAGGTTCCGTATGAGATCAATGTTTAATTATGTAAACAGAGCCAAAGTTATTTGGGAATAAAAAGGCCTAAATACCATGGTATCGTGGTTATGACCAATTTCCACTCGCGAGTATGTTCACGAGCTTCTTCAGACCACTGATATATTTTATTATCAGTGGTTGAGAAGCTCGTGAACATACTCGCGAGTGGAAATGGTCCATAACCACGATACCCATTGGTATTTAAGGCCTTTTTATTCCCATATTATATATATATACTATAATTATTATAATATATATATAATATATATGTGTTGTGTGTGTGTGTGTGTGTGTGTGTGTTATGTGGTAAAAGATATGAAAACAACACAATATGCTGTTAAAATGAAAACATTTTATAACATATGCATAGCTAATATTGAACAAATATTTCGATTTTATAAAAATCATCTCAGAGCTTGTTTATATCCGTACTATCAAGAGGGAGACGAAAGTGATATGAATTCAAAACAAAAAACCTTGATGTTGCAAAATTAGTTTCAAATATGAGCACTTCTGCCACAACTTATCTCGGTCACCGAATCAGTTATCTCTTATGTAACAGGTTTTTATATAAATTGAAATAATATTCAATATTAGCTATGAATATGTTATAAAATGTTTTCACTTTAAACAACATATTTGTTGTTTTCATATCCTTTTATCTATACTCATGCCGGCCGGATTCATTTCCTTTCTCTTAACTTATTATATATATATATATATATTATATATATATAATATATATTATATATATATATATATATATATAACTTTTAAAGAGAGAAAACTTAACAAACCGTCATTTGACCTATGATGAATTTATTTCGACCAGAAACTCAAAATGAGACTAGTCTCTTCAGATAAATTTTGCAAAATAATCGAATAGAAAAGACATTCCCCAGCAGAATTCAATCTGCTCACAGAGTTCTCCGAGGAAGAAATACTTTAAACACCGACACCGAACATTCACTCCACATCCACTACATGACACACAACACACACCATCACACCATATGGAAAAAACTATTTTCAAGTATCTCTTGTCGAACTCTGGAACCTTCCCGGTCTGGGAACCATCTAATAATTAACACAATACCCCCGTGAACTGA
>CM042182.1:3253593-3271093 GCA_023376005.1 Doryteuthis pealeii | reverse complement strand
CACAAACATATGATAATGATTAACACAGCTTAACGCCTCTACCCCAGCTATGGTTAGCGGAATGAGAACAGGATACCCCCGTGGACTGAATAAAGGTTTAGGTTCAAAGTTCTGTGATGGCTCCCGATTACGACAAAATGGTTCCCGATTATGACCAGAAGGTTCCCGAGTTCGAAAAGAAGCTTCCCGAGTCCGAGAAGGTTCCTGAATCTGAGAACTTTCCCGAGTCCAACAAGAAATACCTGAAGAAGGCCGGTGGGCACATCAGCCGAAACGTTGTATTGATAACAACGAAGATGAGGACAATAGTCCAAATAATGCAGATAATACTAATCATCGAGCCTCATCTAAAATATTTAGAGAAATAAAACATCTATCTGTTTGAGTATATTGGGTATATAAGTTGTGCTACAGTACACCATTTAAATTTATAGACTAAGCGAGGTTATGTGTTTTAAACCTCAGCCAATCAACAGCCCTAATGCGTGTCTGGTTGACTTCTTAATCACTGATACTGAGAGACGTCCATTTGCAATCATTGAAGAAGGACTTGCAATACTGAGGAGCACCAAGGAACAACCAAAGGATTCTTTACCAAGGATTTCCGCTGGACAAGCGCTCTTACTTGAAGCCTAAAGGATGGCCCATAAAATCGTAACAATTAATACTCATCGGAGGCAATTCATGCAAACTCCAGGAAGAAACAATGTGTCTTGTACAATCTGCAACAAAGTCACATAGGTGGTACATAAGCATAAAGCATAAAATTCTATCTTCTGATCCATCTAATACAGCGGGAAGGACGTCCTTCCGATGTCATATTTGCATCAACCATTGTGGATGTGCAGCAGGTTTGATTAGTCACTTGAGGGCTCACGAGAGGAAAGGTTCTGGTGGTGGGGTTATAGGATTGTAAGGAACGGCAGTGATCTGTAAATATGATGCTATATATATATATATATATATATATATATATATATATATATATATATGAAGTAAATGGAAGTAAATCCGACAGTATGAATTTAACATTTTTTGAAAAAACAAATGATGTTAATAGTTTGCAGAGAGAATCTGTTTCGACCGTTTTAATAGAGCGGTCTTCATCAAGAGCAACATAAGGAAAGGATTTTTTAAAAAATGCGCATTCTGTGTAAAAAATAAAATAAATTTCATTTTTGAAAATCAGAAGCATTATAATCCATAATAAAAACTCGAAAGAGTTTGATGTAAAAATATATCAAAAAGTGTATAATAAGTATCAAAAATATTTATGATATATTCCAGCTACAAAAAGTAAGTTAAAAGTCCACAGCACAATTGAAGAAAGGTGTTAAGTTTCAAAGATTTTGAATTGTTGACAAATCCGTTGATGTGAAAATCCAGATATTTTGTTTTTTCAATAGACAATATGAAGTAAATGGAAGTTAATCCGACAGTATGAATTTAACGTTTTTTTGAAAAAACAAATGATGTTAATTGTTTGCTGACAGAATCTGTTTCGACCGTTTTAATAGAGCGTTCTTCATCAAGAGCAAAATAGAAAGGAAAGACGGAATAAATAACCGTTAGATGGGAGGTACAAACGAACGCTGGATTTTGATGTTTTTTTTAAAAATGCGTATTCTGTGTTAAAAATAAAATAAATGTTATTTCTAAAAATCAGAAGCATTATAATCCATAAAAAGTCGAACAGCTCTGATGAGACGTAACGTCGAAACACGTGTCCGTTGATGACTGATGTAAAGCGTAAACAAATCGAGAAAAAGTCTATCTCTGTATGTCATTTCAGCCTATTAGGCCCCATCGGCAGAGCTATAGACAGGGCAGTGCCTTGTGCGTGATTCGAACCCTACCTGTCAGACTGACAGGCTGACATGCGATATAAACATCAGTTTAAAATAAACGAGAAATTCTGGGGAAGCCAGCTAGTGTAATGGTCAGAATGTCCGTCTGTCAGCCTGACAGGTAGGGTTCGAATCACGCCCAAAGCACTGCCCTGTCTATAGCTCTGCTGATGAGGCCTAATAGGCTGAAATGTACATATAGAGATCGACTTTTTTTCGATTTGTTTACGCTTTACATTTAAACCGATATGCACGCCTAATTCATTTAATTATAACTAATTAATTAATAAATTAAGAATGACTTTAATTAAGCACATAATCTCCCCAAAAATTGTCCGAATTGGCCATTTCAAACACATCGTTTGACCACTTCAATATATATATATATATATATATATATATATATATATATATATATTCTCTCTTTTCCTTTTTTCGAAGTCCCTCGCAGACGACGATGATGTTACACAATGTATTCATTTGTGGACCCTCTGGTTGCTCGTTAGTCTAATTCTGGACCTTCTTGAACTGGGGAAACTTCTTTTCGGACTAGGGAACCATATCGTAATTGGGTGCCATCACGGAAATTTGAAGGTTCATGAGTTCGAGAAGGCTCCCGATTCCGACAAGAAATACCTGAAGAAGGCCGGAGGGCATATCGACCGAAAGGTTGTACAGATAATGCTAATATGTATTAATTAAAGAAAATGAAACGATGAAAAGAAGAGAGAATCTGTTGCCTAATATACAGTATTCATATATATAATATATATATATATTCATATATATATATATATATATATATATATATATATATATATATATATATATATATATATATATCTTTCACAAACAAACTTAACAAACCGTCACCCCGTAATAATTTATTTCGGCCAGAAACTCAAAAGATTTTTTTAAATCCCCATTTAATATAGGGAAAATTGAAAATTGAAAAAACACAGGTTCATAAAATGAGTGATGTTTATTCAGCCAATGCTGCAGTGTTTCAATCTGTTTAGTAGATCTTCTTCAGGGCTTTTGTTTTAAGGAAAATAAATTTATCACAGATAATAAGGAGTTTTTGAGAGTCTGAATTCAGTATTTTTAGGTGGATTTATCAACAAAAGTCTCTCACAATCTCCTTATTATCTGTGATGAATTTATTTTCCTAAAATAAAAGCCCTGGAGAAGATCTACTAAACAGATTGAAACACTGCAGTGTTGGTGTATTTTATGAACCTGTGTTTTTTTCACTATATTACATATTGTCAGATTCACTTCCATTTTTCTCTTCACACACACACACACACACACACACACACACACACACAACAGACACACATTTATGCATATTGAAGGCAATTACAATGCGTATATCGTATAAAATTCGATAATTATTGAAAATGATCGTGACAAGTAAACTCGGCAAATAACGCACGCGACGTGGATCACCGTACAGCTGTTTCAGCTTTATTAAGTTTCACAGCCGTGTATACAAGTTTACATGTCATGATTATTTTCAATAATTATCGAATTTCATTCGATATACGCATTGTAATTGCCTTAAAAAATATAAACAATAATATACTTTACTTAACAATGCTCCAAAAAGCACATTTTAAAATTCCCTCTCTCTCTCTCTGTCTCTCTCTGTCTCTGTCTCTGTCTCTCTCTCTCTCTCTATATATATATATATAGTAGGTGATATATATATATATATATATATATATTTAGTCGGTGACTAACCAGGCCAAACCACTTCAGCGACTGAAGCTGGCTTCGTTGATGGACACCATTGCAGGACGAAAAACAATATACGTCAATAAAAGTCCGGATGAACTCTTGGAGAGTCAACGGATATCCATCAAATAATGGAGTTGAATACCCTAAGGCGAATCATCCGAGGGAACGACTATATCAACCTACTTTTCAGCATCTTCTGCAGTTGGACCAGTTCCAAATGTATTGACTTTTGGAGTCGAACTGGAAATGCCAAAAAAATAAGGGGGGAGGCGCTTACGCTGAATAGCATCCCCTAAAACCTTTTCAAGTTAAGTTTTAGGTGCCCCCAAGTTCAATTCACACACACACACACACATGTACACACACACACACACACGCAAACGCACACACACACATACATACGTACATACATACACACACACTAATATATATGTATGTGTGTATATGTGTGTGCGTAATCTACGTGCATTTTCTGCAATATAAATCCAGTTTGTTATATATTCCGTACTTTCCACCTAACATCGTTTTCTGGGGCTTTAGAATACATCAGCTGCACCTCTGTAAAGGGGTAAGACTCCCCACCCCCCAATGGGGCTGAACCACCTGTTGGCTATGAATGGCATCCGGTGATGCTTAAGGATGGAAACCTGGTGGCTGAGTAGTCCATGACATGCAACACTCCACTTTGGCCATTACTTAGGCTATAGACGGTCGATTCTATAAATCGGCTGGTCACGTCAAGCCCTAGTACCCATATCATTGTCCCAACCCTATTGCCCTTCGGGCAAGCCCCGAATTTAATTATATATATGCTAGAAAGCGGTGGCTGAGAATCTTAATGTCATGGGTATGACGTTAAACTATATCTGATGGCGAAGTTCCAAATCTGGGGAATGTGGAGTACCCATTCATCAATTTGTAGGTGTGGCGCTCTACCACAGAGGTTAGAATAATCTCCTTGGTCTAGTGCTAGAGAAAAGTGGATAGACTTCTTCGCTGTTTGTGTGATACTGACATTATGCCGCCACACCTCTTCACTTTTTTAAAAACTTTTGGTTCACTGTGTATTCTTTTGATATAATGATCCCTTTAAGTCTTGGAGTTTGAGGCATCTTGGTCTATGCTACTGCAAGATAACAATAACAAATACGATTTATTAAAAAAAGTAGAAAGTTGGTTAAAACAGCCGTACTATAAAATTCTTCTAGAATGTAGTATTGCCTTTTAATAGGAAAACATACAACTGATAGTTTCCAGGTTTATATCGATATATATATATTTTATTTATTTAGTAGTAGTAAACTTTCAGGATTTTTATTCTACCTTCTTCAGACTGTGTAAGGAAAGTAGTGTTGCTGGCTTCTTGTTGTTCCTATCAATGTGAGACGGACATGGCATACCGGGCACTGCTGGAGAAGCAAGGATGAGCTCATAAGTGACATTCTCCTGTGGAAGCCAACACACGGACATGCTAGTGTGGGCCGCCCATCAAGGACCTACATTGACCAACTAAGCAAAGATGCAGGTTGCTGCGCAGAGGACCTCCCTGGGAAAATGAAGGAAAGGTTGGCGAGAGATTGTCATGGATATCCGTGCTAATTGCGCGACATGATGATGATTATATATATATATATATATATATATATATATATATATATATATATTAAAAACTTAAACTTAAATCTCAACTTAGGTAAGTTTTTTTTCAAAATCCTAAACTACCATTTTCCACCTGAAAACAAACTCCATAAAATTTTCAATAAAAACACTGTAAAATTATCCTAACGTTGACAAAGTCCATAAGCAAATCTAACATAAAAAATTGAACAAAAACAAAACGATAGCGACACCCTCCAATGCAAATGCAGAAATAACAATAATAATAGCAATGATAACAGTAATAATAACAATAATAAACCAACATGCCCACTCAACTTCAAATGCCACCACAAAAAACCTGGTATACAAAGCTTCGACAAGAATAACAAGAAAATGGTTTATTTTGGTTCCACTCAAAATCCTTTCAAAAATATGTATTATAATCATACATCTAGTTTTAGCAACATTAAGTATAGAAACAGCACCTTCCTCTCTAAATACGTCCGGGACTTCAAAAATAAACACGGCACAGACCCTATAATCAAATGTGAAATCTTTAAAAGATCTAGACCTTACAACCCCGCTGACAGATTCTGTCACCCTTGTACTGATGAGAAATTAACAATTGCATGCTATCATAATTCCTCAGAACTCCTGTTAAGTATCTGGCCGTCATCCTTAGTTCCAGTAAATAAGTAATTTTAGTAAATAAGTAAGCAAGCCAATAAGAATCCGGTGTTATAGTATTCTTTGTAAGTCCGACGTCCAAGAGAATCCAAGTGTCAATGAGATAAGATTAGAATCAGGCCTCTTATAAACACAGCAACAGCAGCAGCACTGCCAGTGGTTGGACAATAGAAATCCTCGGTGGTCACGTGGTAGTCAACGAGTCTATA
Organism: Doryteuthis pealeii; assembly: GCA_023376005.1. Taxonomy (NCBI): domain Eukaryota; kingdom Metazoa; phylum Mollusca; class Cephalopoda; order Myopsida; family Loliginidae; genus Doryteuthis; species Doryteuthis pealeii. The sequence continues at coordinate 3,265,008 of CM042182.1, read as the reverse complement.
TTTAGGAGTAGGCATCTATCACACGCCTTATATCACCAAAATATTCCAACAACTCCTAAACCAAAGGTCTGAAATCTTTGCGAAATGCATACACCAAAGAAAATGGGAACTATAACCATCTTTCCTCTCTAATCCTTGCCCCCCTTCCCAAAAAAAAACAAAAAAACATCATCCCACCACACCTTAACTCCCCGAAAATCGAGCACAACAGTATTACCTTCCCAGACCAGCTATTTGCATCACTTTAAACCACACACACACCATTTCTCAACCTCCCCAAACCATTAATATCAATGATAAATACCATCTACTTATATGTCCCCTAAACCCTCTCTCCACACATATATACAAGGTATTCACACCTTATAGGTAAGCATTTGTCCCACCTTTATTCCCATGTACAACAACGAATTCCCCTTTTTCTCTGAATGTTTGAGATGAGGCTTGAAGATTAGTATTATCTGCATTATTCGGACTATTGTCCCCATCTTCATTGTTATTTGTACAACGTCTCGGCCGATATACCCTCCGGCCTTCTTCAGGTATTTCTTGTCGGACTCGGGAACCTTCTCGGACTCGGGAACCTTCTTTTCGAACTCGGGAACTTTCTTGTCGTATCCGGGAGCCATCACAGAACTTTGAACCTAACCCATTATTTATTCCACGGGGGTATCCTGTTCTCATTCCGCTAACCATAGCTGGGGTAGGAGTTGTGCTAATTAATTATTTTTCTAACTGCTTTCACTCAGGATTGAACTCGGGAACCAGAGATAACTGTCACTTAGAACTGTCTTTTAACCCAACTGCCTAATCCACTCGGCCATGTGTCCAATACGACAAGAAAGTTCCCGAGTTCGAAAAGAAGATTCCCGAGTCCGACAAGAAATACCTGAAGAAGGCCGGAGGGTATATCGGCCGAAACGATGTACAAATAACAATGAAGATGGGGACAATAGTCCGAATAACACTAATAATACGAATTCCCCTTTATATATATTTTATAGGTGATATAACCTATCTACATAATGGAATTATCCTACTACTATTATAAGTAGCAAAGACAATGGAGTTCAAATCATGTATGAGGCTGTTTGCATTTCACATAACGCTAGGTCCACTTCTAAGGAAACGAGTAGAGTGCTTCATTGACAGGTTTTGTAGGTAACTTTTATTTAAACACTATTTTAACCGACAATTGGGTTAGTTTTTAGATAAGCACATGAACAAAGAATGAACTAAGTTCTATAAAAAACATTAAAATACTTGTTCTAATATCCCAATTTTCCCCTACCCTCGGAGATGATAAGAGTTTACATGAATGTAAACTAAAAACCTGTCACTGAAATACTCAAGTACTTTCCTTAGAACTGAGCTTACATCGAATTAACGAACCTAAATTCCACTATCGTATGTCACCCGCCTCGAAAGAAAAATATACCAAAATTCAGGAAATTAACAAAATTTAATGAAATTTTCCGTGTTGATATATAAACAAATAAAATATATAATGCACCAGTTATTTTATTTAAAAACTTTTACATTTTTTCGGGTCAGTTAATTTTGAACCACGTATCTTTGAGGCGTAACACAGATTCTCAAAAATACGACGTTCAAAGTTAACCGACCTGAAAAACTGTAAATGTTTTAAAATGAAATAACTGGTGCATTATATTGTTATATCATTAATATATCAACACCGAAAACTTTCATTAAATTCGGTTAATTCCCTGATTTCTGGTAATTTCTTTTCATTTTGGTGGGGTAACATATGATGGTGGAATTTAGGTCCAGTAAGTTCAATTTAACCAAAATGTGTATATAGAAAGTCTTTTATTAGACATACGTGCGAGTCAAGGTATTAATATTATGAATGTCTGACAAAAGATGCATTCGAACCCGTTCAACGGGCGGTCGACCAATAATTATCTCTGAGAATTATTGACAATAGAAGATACCCGATATCTCGTTAGCCAACCAACCAACCAAACAACCAACCAAACAAACAAATCAGCCAACCAACCAACTAATCAACCAACCAGCAAGCCAGCAAACCAGCAAACCAACCAACAAACCAGCCAGCATGCAACCCAATCAACCAACCAACCAACCAACCAACCAACCAGCCCGCCAGCTAACCAACCAACCAGTCAGCAAGCCAACCAACCAACCAACCAACCAGCCAGCCAGCTAGCAACCCAACCAACCAACCAACCAACCAACTAACCAGCCAGCCAACCAGCCAGCCAACCAACCAACCAACCAGCCAACCAACCAACCAACCAACCAGCCCGCCAGCTAACCAACCAACCAGTCAGTAAGCCAGCCAACCAACCAACCAACCAGCCAACCAGCTAGCAACCCAACCAACCAACCAACCAACCAACCAACTAACCAGCCAGCCAACCAGCCAGCCGACCAACCAACCAACCAGCCAACCAACCAACCAACCAACCAACCAACCAGCCCGCCAGCTAACCAACCAACCAGTCAGCAAGCCAGCCAACCAACCAACCAACCAGCCAGCCAGCTAGCAACCCAATCAACCAACCAACCAACCAACTAACCAGCCAGCCAACCAGCCAGCCAACCGACCAACCAACCAACCAGCCAACCAACCAACCAACAACCAACCAGCCCGCCAGCTAACCAACCAACCAGTCAGCAAGCCAGCCAACCAACCAACCAACCAGCCAGCCAGCTAGCAACCCAACCAACCAACCAACCAACCAAACTCACCAACCAACCAGCCAACCAGCCAACCAACCAACCAACCAGCCAACCAACCAACCAATCAACCAACCAACCAGCCAACCAGCCAGCTAACCAACCAACCAACCAACCAGCTAGCCAGCCAGACAACCAGGCACCCAACCAACCAACCAACTAACCAACCAGCCAGCCAACCAACCAGGCACCCAACCAACCAGCCAGCAAGCAAACCAACCAACCAACCAACCAACCAAACAACCAAACAACCAATCAACCAGTCAGCCAGCCAGCCAACCAACCAACCAACCGAATGAGACATTTACACATTGATTAAATTATTTGTGACCCATTTTGCTACTTACTATTCCGGGCTTATAAGCTATTCAAACTAATTTCATTGTAGCCCTTAAATGGGTGTTTATTTCGAGATAATTTAATAAAATTCATAATTTATTCATAATTCAAGAAAATACATTTCATTTTGTAAAACGAAAGGGCATTTCCTTTTTTTTTTTAAACAAAAGTCAGTTTCCACATTTTGTGATAAATTGGTTTATTATAGAATTCAACAAAGATAAAATTTCGTGTGCATAAACTTTCCTCTTACATTTCTTTTTAACTTATATTAAAACTAATTATATGTTTTAATCATATGTTTATTATCAATATGTTTATTATATCTTTATTATATGTTTATTATTTAACATATTTTATCCTATCTTTATTATATGTAATGCGTTTATTATATCCAACGCGTTTTTCTTCTTAATAACAATGCATTTATTAAAAGAAAATATCTGAATCGTGCGATCTTGTTTATAACAACTAATCTTATCAATGATTGGCTGTAGAATTGGCCATTCAGATATAAAGAGTTCGAGGATCGCGTTGACGTATTTATAACGTTTTTTGTTGGCGTTGCACAAGGGTGGCGTGTTGGAGTTTGATCATCTCCAACGAGGTCTGGCTGGCTGAGGGGGGTATTATGTTGGAAGACCCGAAACCCCCCTATGAAGCCAGCCAATAACATAACTGACGACGCCATCCTGCGCTATGTCTAGCCTATTTCAAACACTTATTATATGTTTATTATATGTTTATTATCTAACATATTTTATCATATGTATATTATATTTTTATTATCAATATGTTTATTATATGTTTATTATATGTTTATTATCTAACATATTTTATTATATGTTTATCATATTTTTATTATCAATATGTTTATTATATGTTTATTATTCAACATATTTTATTATATGTTTATTATATGTTTATTATCAATATGTTTATTATATCTTTATTATATCTTTATTATTTAACATATTTTATTATATGTTTATTATATTTTTATTATCAATATGTTTATTATATGTTTATTATATGTTTATTATTCAAAATTATTTTATTATATGTTTATTATATCTTTATTATTTAACATATTTTATTATATGTTCATTATATGTTTATTATTTAACATATTTTATTATATGTTTATTATATGTTTATTATTTGACATATTTTATTATATGTTTATTATATTTTTATTATCAATATGTTTATTATATGTTTATTATATGTTTATTATTTAACATATTTTATTATATGTTTATTATATGTTTATCATATATTTATTATTTAACATATTTTATTATGTTTATTATATGTTTATTATAAGTTTATTATGTAACATATTTTATTATATGTTCATTATATGTTTATCACATGTTTATTATTTAACATATTTTATTATGTTTATTATATGTTTATTATTTAATATATTTTAGTATATGTTTATTGCATGTTTATTATTTAACATATTTTATTATGTTTATTATATGTTTATTATTTAATATATTTTATTATACGTTTATAATATGTTTATTATCAATATATTTATTATATGTTTATTATATAATTCGAGAAAGACAAAATATCGTGTGCATACACTTCCCTCTTACATTTCTTTTTAACTTATAAGGAACTATAACATTTAATTTTATCGTTCGATTTTTCTTTCATCTGTTTTTTATGTTACTGTTTTGTTTTGTAGACATCAATTATTCGGTCGGCATTCACACTTGACATCAATTCGTATGGACACTTCAAGAATAGACTGAAAGCAGCAGGAAACATATTTACAAGACAGAATTGATTCAATAGTTCTTCAAGTGATGAAGCACACTTTAATATATATATATATATATATATATATATATATATATATATATATATATATATATATATGGGAGTACGTAAATAAACACTGTGTTTATTTGATATGGCTTTTAGCCGACAATTTTGGGAGGATATGTGCTTAATCGAAGTCATACCTAATTTTTGAAAATTAATTAGTTAATAATTAATGAATTTAGGCGGGCATATATATTCAAATATAAGGCTAAACAAATCGAGAAAATGTCAATCCCTGAATGTACATTTCGACCTATTAGGTCTCATCATGTCTATAACCTTGCTGATGAGACCTAATAGGTCGAAATGTACATTCAGGGATTGATATTTTCTCGATTTGTTTAGCCTTACATTTGAACATATATGCCCACCTAAATTCATGAATTATTAACTAATTAATTTGCAAAAAATTAGGTATGACTTCAATTAAGCACATATCCTCCAAATATATATATATATATATATATATATATATATATGGGAGTAAATATGGAAAATAAATCAGACAATATTGAGAAATTTGAAAAAACAAGTGTTCCGAAAATAGGATGAATTTATTTATCGATGTTTAAACATTTCGGTTTCTTTAAACCTTCATTGGGATGTATCTTGGGGTGAAGAAATTGATGGATATTTTATAGATGACAGAAGATGAAAATCTTTATAAAATCTTTTTTGTTGTGTAACTTTATTTGTTCAGCGTTATAATTTTGAAAGACAAGTTGCGATCCACGTACGCGAAGATGTCATGACGCGTGACGCAACTCGAAGAAATGCATTCAACAAAAGACAAGAAAAAGTATTAATGGACTGATTTTATGAGACCAAAGGGAACAAAGTGGGAATGATAATTAAATAATTAAATGAAGCCTGGTATTTTGTAGTTATTTAAAACTATTTTAGCTAGAAACGGTGATATGTTAAAAAATCTATGTCGATTATTAAGGGAGGGCAAAAGCGAAATTGCACAGGCTTCAAAAATCTGTCGTAGTCTTTTGTTGTGAATATGAGCTAATATTGTGGCATCATAGAAACTAAAGTTATGATCAGTTTCAGGCATAGGTTGGAGGAGGGTGTTCTGAAAATTGCCCAATTTAATATCACGTTTGTGCTCATATAAACGCTTCTTGAGAGTTCTGGAAGTTTCCCCAATGTATTTTTGTCGCAATCTTTACATGGAATTGTGTAAACGCCAGCCTCAGATTTTATTGGTTGTATATATATATATATATTGTGTTAAACTCTACTGACGATTCTTGTTGTACTAGTTTTTGTTCGATCATTTCTGTCTGGCCATCTTTTTAATGTCATGGTGGAACTGGTGTAGCAATCCACCAAAGGTTTCTTCACGAGCGCTTTCGGCAGGCCTATCTGCCATCTTCAGGCGTGAAAATGATGGAATGTTTCAGTTGTCTCGTTTTTAAAACGAGCAGTAGCGTAGGAATTGGTAGTGGGAGTAGTAAGAATCGGTAGTGGGAAGTACTATCTCGCACTACCAATTCCTACGCTACTGCTCGTTTTAAAAACGAGACAAATGAAATATTCTATCAGTTTCACACCTGAAGATGGCAGGTTATTTACGGTTATTTACATGATGTTTATAGATGAATTTTTATCATACATTCAACATACACTGAACATCTTTCATCTTTTACTCATACACAGTTTTAATGTCCTGAAGAAGGTTTTAATTTAAAAAAAACCGAAATACTTAAGTGTCGACATAAAGATTTTCCATCGTTCATGACATCCTGTGTTTGTTTTCTTTAAAACATTTTCTCCACATACAGTCAGATTAATTTCCTCATCTTACTTCCATATATATATATATATATATATATATATATATATATATATTAGTAAAGAAATAAGAAAAGACTTAGAGATTTAGCATTATAGTCTATTTCAGGGAGCTTAGACTATAACGCTAAATCTCTAAGACTTCTGTTATTTCTTTACTTAATTATTTGCTCTGTAACTCTAATTAAGAGCACACATTGAGCCCTCAAACTGCGACAGGTTTTTTAAATAAAACTCTTGTGTCGTAAAGAAGATTTCTTCTCTGGACTTTTGGATTTATATATTATATATATATATATATATATATATATATAATATATATATTATCACAGAACTATAAAATTTATATATATATCACAGGACTATAAAATTTAAAAGATAAAAAATATTTTAGAAAAAAAAATCTGTTTTCAAATGCCTTTAAAGTAATAAAGAATTCATCATTCACATCTGATGAGTCTGGAGAGTTAGACACTTTGTCTAAGCTCCCTGAAATAGACTATAATGCTAAATCTCTAAGTCTTTTGCTATTTCTTTACTTATATATTTGCTCTGTAACTCTAATTAAGAGCACACATTGAGCTCTCAAACTGCGACAGGTTTTTTTAAATAAAACTCTTGTGTCGTAAAGAAGATTTCTTCTCTGGACTTTTGGATATATATATATATTATATATATAATATATATATATATGGTGTGTGTGTGTGTGTGTGTGTCTGTGTGTGTGTGAGTGAGGGGTTGATAGGTTGTCGAGATATTGTCCTGGTTATCCATGCTGCTGGTGGGATATGGTTATGATGATGATGGTGAAAATGATGTAGAAGAAAATTGAGTTACAAGCGGAAGGAATTAAGCTCGTAAGTCAATGTAACATTCTATTACATTCATGTTAGCTGGGGCATTAGAATGCACCGACTGCACCTCTGCAGAGGGGTAAGACTCCCCCAATGGGTCCACCTGTTGGCCATGGTGGTGACCTGTGATGCTTAAGGATAGAACCCAGATGGCTGAGCAGTCCATGACATGCATTATACAACTTTGGTTCTTATTTGGGATAGACGGGCGGTTGGTCGGAGAGGCCCCTTCCGATTAATCGGTTGATTACATCAAGCCCTAGCACCTATATGATTGCCCCTACCTTATTGCCCTGACGGCAAACCCCAACCTATTTTATCATATGGGTGCTAGAAGACAGTGGCTGAGGGTCTACATGTCCTGGGAATGACGTTAAACTCTATCTGATAGTGAGATTCCAGTTCTGAAGGTTTGGGGAATGTGGAGCACCCCTTCCTGACCATTGCTCCCTGGTCCACTCTGACCCGGAGTGGTAGTACCTGTTAGGGTCACATCTATGGGTTAAATAGAAAAATGTATTTACTAAAAAAATTGTGTATCCATTTATTTCAAAACTTTATTGGCATTAAATAACACACTGAGGTTGATATGCCGTAAAACAAACTAAACCAAACCAAATCATGTTAATTTTACCTTTCTTTGCAGCTTTGTTATAAATACTCTTGTTCCTTAATCTTACAACTGTTATCATCTTGCAAAACAATCTGGTCAAAAATGGGACCGTCCAATTCGTCCAAGCTGAAATGCATATAAATGTAAACGTAAATCCTCATTATCTGGTGTTGCTTATCATTGTTATCAGCCTCATATTAATACTCGTGTTCCTTAATCTTACGACAGTTATCATCATGCAAAACCCTCTGGTTAAAAATTAGATCGTCCAAATCGATCCTAGCTGAAATGCATATAAATGTAAACGTAAATCCTCATTATCTGGTGTTGCTTATCCTTTTTATTAGCCTCATATTAATACTCTTGTTCCTTAATCTTACGACTGTTATCATCTTGCAAAACAATCTGGTTAAAAATGGGACCGTCCAATTCATCCAAGCTGAAATGCATATAAATGTAAACGTAAATCCTCATTATCTGGTGCTGGCTATTATTATTATTAATACTCTTGTTCCTTTATCCTTCGACCGTTATGATCTTCTCTATCACCGAGGGGATAATAAATGGTCATTTTTTGTCTTATTTAAATAATTTTTTTTTGATCCCGGCTTCTGGGTTGACTCATTATCTGGTGTTGCTTATCATTGTTATCAGCCTCATATTAATACTCTTGTTCCTTAATCTTACGACTGTTATCATCATGAAAAACCCTCTGGTTAAAAATTAGATCGTCCAAATCATACTAGCTGAAATGCATATAAATGTAAACGTAAATCCTTATTATATGGTGCTGGCTCTCATTACTATTAATACTCTTGTTCCTTTATCTTACGACCGTTATGATCTTCTCCATCACCGAGGTGGTAATAAATAGTCTTTTTTTTGTCTTATTTTTTGTCTCATTTTTTTTATATTTTTTTTGAGCCCGGCTTCTGGGTTGACTGTGATCGAATTATACAGGTCGTTGAAAATTCAAGACAACACTCGTGTCGCTTCCATTTAAAAAAAAACAAACATTCGAAAAGAAACAAAACTGTTGCGATTCCTGTTTGCAACTAAATGGATAATTATGTCGCTAATGACAGCCAGCAGCGAATTCTGCTCTCTGGACAAAAACATCACGTGTGCGTCAGTGTCAAAGGTCAACATTCGTAGGGCCATTATTATTCCTGACAAGGTCCTTTTAGCGAATCAGTCGGGTAAGTTTGTGAAATGTAGGATAATGTACAGATCTATATTCATCTTGTGTGGGTAAGAGTTTTGTGAGCAGAAAGATAATGGCTATTAATATTTACGCGTTTGGGTCAGTGAGCAGAGAGTGTGTGCGACAGAGAGTGCGTGAGACAGAAAGCGTGTGAGACAGAGAGTGTGTGAGATAGAGAGCGTGTGAGGCAGAGGGTGTGTGTTACAGAGAGTGTGTAACAATGTGCGATCCAGAACGACTGAGACAGAGTGTGTGTGAGGGCAGAGGGTATGAAACAGAATGAGTTAGACAAAGAATGTGTGCGACAGATAATGTGTGTAACAGAGTGAGTGATTTAGAGCGACTAAGGCAGAGCATATGTGAAACAGAGTGTGAGACAGCGAGTACGTGAGACAGAACGTGTGAGGCTGAGGGTGTGTGAGAAAGAGGGTGTGTGAGACAGCGAGAATGTGTGAGCAGAGTGTCTGACAGAGAGTCTCTATGACAGGGAGTGCGTGAGACAAAAATGTGTGAGGTAGAGGTTATGTATGAGAGAGAGAGAGAGAGTGAGAGAGAGAGAGAGAGAGAGAGAGAGAGAGAGAGAGAGGGGGGGAAGAGAGGAGAGAGAGAGAGGAAAGATAGATTGATAGAGAAAGAGAGAGAGGTCTGGTGTTATATATCCGTTACGCCGGGTATATAAATAGCGAGATAGTGAGTGAGTGAGTGTGTGAGAGGGAGAGAGAGAGAGAGAGAGAGAGAGAGAGATAGAGAGTGCGGATAGATAGAAAGATAGATAGATCGATCGATAGATAGATAGAGAGAGAGAGAGAGAGAAAGAGAGAGAGATAGAGAGAGAGTTTTGGTGTTGTTATACCCGTTACGTCGGGAGAGGGGGAAATAGGGAGAGAGTCTGTGTGTGTGTGTGTGTGTGAGAGAGAGAGGAGAGAGAGAGAGAAGAGAGAGAGTGTGTGTGTGTGTGTGTGTGAGACTGAGAGTGTGTGAGACAGCGTCTGAGGCAGAGAGTTTTGGCACAGACTGTGTGTGTTTCAGAGTGTGTGTAAGATTGACAGTGTGTAAGACAGAGAGTGTGTGAGGCAGAGGGTATGTGAGACAGAGTGTGAGACAGAGTACGTGTGAGTTAGAAAGTGTGTGAGACAGTGTGGGTGTGACAGAGAGTGTGAGAAAGCGAGGGTATGTGACAGATAGTGTGTGTGACAGAACATGTTAGATAGAGAGAGTGTGAAACAGAGAGTGTGCGTGACAGAGACTGTGAGACAGATAGTGTGTGTAACAGAGTGTGTGATTCAGAGCGACTGAGGCAGAAGGTATATGAAATAGAGTGTGAGACAGAAAGTGAGTTAGATAGAGAGTGTGTGAGACTGAGAGTGTATAAGATAGAGGGAGAGAGTGTATGAGACAGTGTGCGAGACAGAGAGAGTATGTGAGACAAAGCGTGTGAGATATAGGGTGTGAGACAGTCAGTGTGTGAGACAGAGAATGTATGAGACTGAGAGTGTGTGAGATAGAGGCGGGGTGTGATTAAGAGCGTATGTGAGACAGAGAGCATGTGATGCAGAGAGTTTGTGAGATAGAGGGTGTGTGTAACAGAGTGTGAGACAAAGAGTGTGTGTGAGGCAGCAGAGGGTATATGAAACAGAGAGTATAGTGAGACAAAGAGTGTGTGTGAGACAAAGCGTCTGAGGTATAGGGTATGTGAGTCAGAGAGTGTGTGAGACTGAGACTGAGACAGAGAATGTTTGAGACTGGGCGTGTGTGACTGAGAGTGTGTGAGAATGAGAGTGTATGAGACTGGGAGTTTGGAAGACTTTCTATAAGACATATTGGAAATAAATAATACAAGTAATATAATTTTGGTAACCAATGCATTTTTATAGTAAAAATAATTTCCAATGCACTTTTATAGTAAATAAGATTTCCAATTCACTTTTATAGTAAAAATCATTTCCAATGCATTTTTATAGTAAAAATCATTTCCAATGCACTTTTATAGCAAAAATCATTTCCAATGTATGTTTATAGTAAAAATCATTTCCAATGCA
>CM042182.1:3183593-3248593 GCA_023376005.1 Doryteuthis pealeii | reverse complement strand
ATTTATATAAGTTTATTTATAAAAAGGGTTGGGGATTGCCATGAGGGCAATTGGGTCGAGACCATCATATAGATGCTAGGGCTTGATTTATTGTTGTTGTTATATACCCCCAATCTTGAGTATATACACAATGTTCGTTCACTAGAGAGGGGGAGAGAGATAGACAGAGTATGAGAGATGAGATGCATAACTTACTTTCTTATTCGCTTGTTTAGCCATTCAACCGTCTAGCATCTATTCTTTCTCATCATGGTCGCCATGGTGACTTCTATCTTGTTGGTTCTTTATTTCGATTCATTTTCTTTCTTGGTCAGTCTTCTTGCTAAGACATGCATCAACCAACAACACCATACTGTTCTTTTAAAAATCTTTTATTTACTTAACTAAGTTTCTTTTCTTACTAACTAACACACAGCGCTGAGTTGAGTCAGCCGAAGCAAACGGGACGTCTCCCCTGCTCTAAATATCGGCTCGAACTGAGTAAGAAATTCAAAATCACGTGACGTGCGAGACTTCAACTGTCAGTAATTTCTGTCCGTGATATGAAAGGGACCATCCCTGCAGAAATAAAGGGGGTTGCCAATAATCTATGCCCCTACATAGATTATGCAACACTTTAACTAAGAACTCATTCATCTAAACATTAAGCAGGCTTCTGTGATCAAGTTGCAACCGGTGCTTTAAGTTTAACATCACTGTAAATTATAGACACTTGAGTTAATCTTTAGATGAGCACATAAAAGTAGGAACGAAAGAAGTTCTATACAAACGTAAAACTACTTTTCCTAATATCCGAATTTTCCGTGCCCTCGGATAACAAGTATTTAAATAAAAGTAAACTAAAAAAAAAAACACAAAAAAAACTGTCCCTGAAGTACTGAAGGAACTTTCTTTAGAAGTGGACCTATTTGTGATTACACCGGTGTCTATAAAACGTAAAACTAATTTTCCTAATATCCGAATTTTCCGTGCCCTCGGATAATAAATATTTAAATAAAAGTAAAATAAATAAAAAAAAAAAAATGTCACTTAAGTACTGAAGGACTTTCTTTAGAAGTGGACTTATTTGCTTTTACACCGTGTCTATAAAAACGTAAAAACTACTTTTCCTAATATCCGAAATTTCCGTGCCCTCGGAGATAATAAGTGTTTAAATAAAAGTAAACTAAAAAAACCTGTCACTGAAGTACTCAAGGACTTTCTTTAGAAGTGGACCTATTTGTTTTACACCGGTGTTTACACCGGTGTCTGCAAGTCATTTCATTTGGCCCTACATAAAATTCAAACAATATTTGATCTGCCTTGTTTGATGTCGATAAACCACAATATATTAATTGATTTATTTAATTCACTCAAGCAACACTTGATAAATGCCATGTCAGAAAAGGGCGGGTCTTTCCTTTCTTTTCATTTTTTTTGTAAAATGACAGTAACAGCGCTGATTTGCTCGTAAAACTTTTGATTTTCCTGTCGAAGCTGTCGGCCGCAAATATTAATTAAAATAGTTTTCCTTTCGTTGTTTAACTTTCAAACTAAACTATTCCAGACATAGAGAAAATAAACTAGCAATCAACAAAGTTTATAGGACATTTAATCTAATAACAGTTTTATAATTGTGTATTCAACTTTTTTTTACGTGTTGTTTAATTGTTCTTTGGTAGTTAAGTGATTGCATGGTTGGTCCAGTGCGTTTAGATATTTTAAGGTGGTCATTTTCTGTATTTCTTTGTAAGGGTAGAAAAGAAAGACAATGCCATGAAAATTATTTTACAAAACCTTTTACTGAGCAGATATGTAATTAAAATTTGTTTAAAAATGTTTGAAATTGTTTGCGTAAATGTCAGAAATTCCATGTGATTATCTTCCCCTGCCACTAGGGAGACAAATCGCCAATGGGATATTGGCGCGAGAATCAAAGCCCTAGCACTAGTCTGTGGGCCCTCGTCCGGGACGGACGTACTTACCAGGGAACCGTTAACAACGAGAGACGTAAAAACAAACGCTCTCACTCACTTAGCCCCAAAACAGGGTCCATTTATCACGAGAACCTTCCAACCAGATTCCGTCTAAGCCCCGTACCAGCATACTACAAAAAGGCCGGTACGAACGCACACTGACCAAAGGAAAACAACTACCGAGACGAAGCGTCTTAACTACATTTCCCACCGACGAGAAGAAAACTGTGTATATCTCCAGTACTACAAGAAATCCCCACAGATGAGTCTGGTAGCAAATACCAAAAATTTGCAAACATTTTATGTAATTTTTTATGTCAATACAGTGTCTGCATTTACTTTTGTGTTGTTCCTTCTTTTGTCCGACAATTTGCCTTCAACTACGGAGAAATAAAGCTCCTTCGAATCCGTAAATACTTTTATTTTGCAAATTAGACTGTTTTTTTAAATTTTAATTTTTATAAAGTGTGAATGTATTTGTAATGGGCATGGCCAATCTCCCCGACATAAACGGCAAATAATTGCTTGTGTCATACACCAGAGACTCGGATGGGACGAGTCGGAATTTGCATTAAGGGTAGCCGAGCAATGATAAAAACGGACAGTGGCCGATACTGTGAGTCAGCAAAAAAGCAAGTGTCTGAACGAGAAGTGAAATTCGACGACTATTGTGTTTGGTTTGGTTTGGTTTGGTTGGTTGGGTTTTACGGCATGTCAACCCTTTGGGTTATTTTATGCCGAATACTTCTATTGGTAATTTGGTATTCAAAAATGTTTAATGCCGACAAAGTTTTGAAATAAATTCATTTTTAATGGACAATACAATTTCGTTTATAAACTCATGTTTTTTTTATTTAACCCATAGATGGGACCCTAGCAAGTACTACCACTACGGGAGCAATGGTGATGAAGGGGTGCTCTACATTCCCCAAACCTCCAAAACTGGAACCTCACCATCAGTTAGAGTTTAACGTCATTCCCAGGACGTGTAGACCCGCAGCCACCGCCTTCTAGCACCCATATGATAAAAAGGGATTGGGGCTTGCCATAAGGGCAATAAGTTGGGAAAATCATATAGGTGCTAGGGCTTGACGTGGCGTGTTCTAATGATATATATATATATATATATATGTAGAGAGAGAGAGAGAGAGAGAGAGAGAGAATGTGAGAGAGAAGAACCCTAATTATTATTCACTACTGACTAATTGACCTCCAAACATTTAAAGTTTAGCGAAATTCAAAACAGACTGAAAAAAAATCTCATTAAGGTTAAGTTATGCGATCTTGTCTTTATACAAATCAATAAACTATCTAAATTTATGTATATATATATATATATATATAATATATATATATATATATATATATATATATATATTCAATAATTAATAGGAGTAAAACACTTTTTACACATCTGAACTAGAGCTTAGAAAATGTGACCCATGAAATATTTTAAAAAAATGGCTACTAATAGACAGAGACAGATGAGACTCACTTGGTGAGGAGATCTTATTTCTTTCTGGCTGATCTTTTTACCAGCTTTCTTCTAGTTGGGTTGACTTCTAACTTCTCAGTCAAGGGAGTTTATTTCTTCTAAGGGCTGTTTCTTCTGACTAAGGGCTGATTTGGTCATTGCAATTGAATTAACAAGACATTTTTTGTTACTTGATCAAATTTTTATTTTATCTAGCGAATAATTCTTATTCGTCATAGTAGGAACTTCCGATCCACCACAGATATATTAGAGACAGACAGACAGACAGACAGACAGACTGAGACAGAGACAGATTAGACTTACTTGGTGAGGAGATCTTATTTCTTTCTGGCTGGTCTTTCTACCATCTTTCTTCTAGTTGGGTTGACTTCTAACTTCTTCTCAGCCAAGGGAGTTGAGTTCTTCTAAGGGATGTTTCTTCTGACTAAGGGCTGATTTGGTCATTGCAATTGAATTAACAAGACATTTTCTTTTTGTTTAAAGCTTTTATTTTATCTAGTCCATGATCACCACGCGGGGGAGACCAGGCCTCAGCCCGTCTTAAACCCTTCGACGGCCAGTCTATTCTCACCTCACTCATACTTTCTCCTTTTCGCCACGCCATTCCCCGCGTTTGTCTAAATAGAAATAATCCAAGTCTTCGTATTCCTGATTTTAAAAGAACTAAGACGAACGGAAAGAGAGGTTCAACACCCAAGACGACCCAGATGAAGAGAGATTTCTGAGAATTCAGCACGACTAGCGACAAAGACGAGAAGGTGAAATTTTAATGGTTTTTAAATTAGACAACGAAATCAGTTCAACAAATAAATACTGTTATTATATCTGATGTAATGAATATGTAAATACCTTGGTACCCCCTCACTATAATCTGTTGGACAGTTGCCATCTATAAATATTCGACACTGTGATGGTACAGGCGCCTACGCCTCCCAACCCTAAATTTCGGGCCGGAGCGTCCAGCTGCGTTTCGGCCACTGGACCGGTGAGATCGGTAAATTATAGCGTCGATCCCAGAGGCCATCCCTCCAGGCAAACCTGCCCCCCTTGACTTAAAGGGGCAGGGCTGGTTTTATTTGCCAGCGCCTGAGGGCGCCCCCCTTGCGGGGGAATGCCGACGGGATCGACCGCAATTTTCCACCTGCCACCCATGAGTCTCGGCTGTGTCGGTCCCACATAAATAGGGCCTTTCGTGCCTGACCCGCTACGAGTGGGGTACTGGGAAAATAAAACCTAAGCCTACCTACCAGTCCAGCGAGCTTCGGCCCTGGACAGGTTGTGTTTAATTAATAGCCGTTCGATCCAGGGGCCCCTTGAGGGGGAATGCCGATGGGATCGATGCAATTTTCTACCAACCACCCATGAGTCTCGGCTTATGGGTGGTGTCCACATTACAACGGCCTTGTGCCATATCGTGTGAAAAGTGGGACACATGTTAAATATCCCTAAGGCCTACAAAGCTAAACTTACTCGCCCAGCAGACACACCACGACTGCTCGGAAGACGTTTTTGCTATTCGACGCACGAACTACTACTTGCGCATAATATACCGAATTACCAACTCATAATATATCCCTTAACCCGGATATATCAATATCAAAATAATAAAGCATTAAATGAATGTAGAATAATAAATATTACAAAATAGGTTAAATATTTTATAATTTTCTATTATTATCATATATTTTAATTTCATATTTAAAATAATAATTAAATAGAATACATGTGTACATGAACGAACCTCCTGGCCGAAACACGTGTTAGTAAACTTCCATATTGAATCAAATTTTATCCATTCAACATTTACTTTCTTTTTTATTTATTTTATTCTCAACATATATATATATATATATATATATATATAATATATATTATTATATATATTATATTATAAAATTGTGAGAAAAAAAAATGAAAAAACACAGTTTCAAATAAAAATGAGTGATATTTATGCGCAGGTTAAACAAACTGATCAACAAAAAACTATCACAGTCTTCTTATTATTCTGTGATAAATTTTTACTTTCCCTTATATCAACAAAGCTCTGAAGAAGATCTACTAAATAGATGGAAACCCTGCTGCGTTGGCTGAATAAATACCACTCATTTTATTTGAACATGTGTTTATTCAATATCACAAAAATAATTTCAATGCTCATCTCGGCTGAATAAAACAAAAACGTCTTGACATAAAATAACCCAACAAGGAGTGACATGCCCTAAAATCCCTAAAAGAAGACAGAAAGATAAGAAAGAATGAAAGAAGAAATAACAAATGAACATATATAAATCTTGGAGTAAAGTTCCGTAAACAATAATTCTTTGTTTAACCCGAATAATATAAAGTATAGTTGGTTCAGAGATAATCGTTGGACAGAGGACATGATTTTTCACGCACTCTGATAATAATTAAATAATTAATAATAATAATAATAATAATAATAAATAATAATAATAATTTGTCTATTCTTCAGATTATCATTGAAGATAAAAACGCAGGATTGCCTTCCCGAAACTTTGAAGCGTTTTAAAGGATCTATTCTGTTCACGTCTTTTATTTATTAGAATAATATTAGATCCCGTTTTACGGGTGATCACGTACGAAGTGTTTTACAACTTCTGTCGGTACTCGAGGTCACACGGCATCTATTGTGTAACAAGCACGAGTTAAGTAGCAGGCGATTATAGACTTCTGGAGCGCAAAATGAATAAAAAAATTGCAGTAAACCTTCTGTTTTATTTTGTTTGGATTTTCTTTCTATATCGCATACATTTTTATTAATATCATCTCGATATCCTTTTACCGAAATTTATATCGATTTGTGTAAACTCTCTAACGCATGCGCATTTATAAGTATACGTAATATATAATAAATGTGTGGTAATATATATATATATATATATATATATATATATATGTATATACACACACATATTATATATATATATATATGTATACACACATATATATATATATATTGTATACACACACATATATATATATATGTATACACACACACATATAATATATATGTATACACACACTATATATATATATGTATTACACACACATATAATATATATATGTATACACACACATATATATATGTATTACACACACACACATATATATATATATATATATAATACGTATACACACACACATTATATATATGTATATATATATGTATACACACACACACACACACTATATAATATATATATGTATACACACACACACACACACACACACACACATATATATATATATAATATATAAATATATATATTAATATATATATATATTAAATAAAATATATCAAAAAGATATTATTATTTTTTTCAAAGAAGTTTAGGAAATCTAACAATATAGAATTGCAAAGTCTTCAGAACTAAAAATGAAATTACCATAATACTTATATTCAAACTAAAGATAGCACACACATACACACACACACACACACACACGCACACACACACATATATATATACATATATATGAGAAGTAAATACACAAGCGATGTGTTCTGATATGGCTTTTTTTAGCCGACAATTTTTGGGAGAATATGTGCCTTATTGAAGTCGTACCTAATTTTGAAATTTAATTAATTAATAATTAATGAATTAGGCGGGCATACCTATTTAAATGTAAGGCTAAACAAATCGAGAAAAATCAATCTCTGTATGTACATTTCGGCCTATTAGGCCTCATCAGCAGAGCTATAGATAGGAAGACCGCCTTGTGATTCGAACCTTGACTGTCAAGCTGACAGGCCTGGACCATAACCCTTACACCAACCGGACTTTTAGATTTTTCGTTTGGTTTAGAAGTAGGTTTTTATTCCTCTTATAGTGACTTCAATTAAGCACATATTCTCCCAAAAATTTCGGCTAAAAAAGCACATCGCTTGTGTATTTACTCTTATACTGTCGTATGATTAATTAATAACTTTCAAAATTAGGTACGACTTCAATTAAGCACATATTCTCCCAATTATAATATATATATAGAAATTTTTGAAAAAACAAGTGTTCAAAAATACGATAAATTTATTTATCAACGCTTAAACGTTTCGGTTTCTTTAAACCTTCATTAGGATGTATTAAGGGGTTAAGAAATTGATGGGATGTTTATAGATGACTGGAGATAAAAAAATATTCATAAACATTTTTTTTTTTTGTGTAACTGTATTTATAATTTATAATTTATATATATAATTTATGTATGTATAAATTCAGTTACACAACAACAACAAAAATTTTATAAAGATTTTCTATCTCCTGAAGATCACTGGAACTGAAGCCGTCTTGTTATAGCATTCTAGTAAATTTTTTTCATAACAAGATGAATTCAGTTCTAGTGATCTTCTGAAAAAGAGATTTTTATCTCGAAAATTCAAGAATAATACAGGTTAACACACAACACCATTGTACCTTATTCTTTACACCTGCATTGTGATAGCCTTCAAAATCAACCTCCAAACCAATATATATATATATATATATATATATATATATATATAGGAATTAGTGTATAAATATATACGTATATATATATATATCATATATATAATAAGTGTATTAGTTATATAATACTATATATATATAATATATATATATATATATATATATATATAGTAAATTAAGATTTGAAAAATAAGTGAACAAACTTTAGTGATGCTTAGGATGTCTCTGTATTCTCTCTCNCTACACAAGGACACATTTTTTGCTGCCGTCCTTGTGTAGAAGAGACATCCTAAGCAATCCCTGGTATTTTTGCTGGGATTGTTATTGCTGAGTGTGGAGGTTCCTTCTGAAAAAGAGATTTTATCTCGAAAATTCAAGATAAAATACAGGTTAACACAGACAACACCACTTGGTTACCCATTTATTCTTTAACAACCTGAAACATGTGTGATAAGCCTTCAAAATCAACTCCCAAACCCAATATATATATATATATATATATTATATATATTTATTATATATATATATATTATATATATATATTATATATATATATATATTATATATAATATATATGATATTTATATATACAGCAAAATATATGACCCTCGGTGCAAGTATTAAGTTTTAAGTAATAAAATATTGTATTAATTAGAAAGGCTTAATGAAAACAAATAAGAATACAGTATTACAAAAATTTGAAACAGAGGGCAGTATACATAAAGTATTTGAAACAGAGGGAGCTATAATAAAAAATGAACAAATGAAACTTACTCTTCCAATCACTCTCGTCTTTCATTGTTATTTTTTCGAATTTAAGTATTTAGTTATAAAGGAAGTAAAGAATAAAATGACAGTTATTTATCTTGTTATGGATTTCATTTAAGATTTCATATGAAGAGCTTTTTGTGCTTATATTCATTAAAATAAAACCAAACAGTTGAATTCATAAACTAAGCAGCATATTTATTAAATTCATTTTCTTAATATTAACATGCAAACTTAGCCTTCCGTTCACCATTGTCAAAGCGTATTTTGTTGTATATATTAAATATAATTGCATGTTGTAGTATGTAGAATAGTTACACAGTATTAATAATGTTAAGACAATTTTATTAATTAATTTGAGGTTTAGATAAAAATAAATCATGAGATGTGAGTTTAATAACTAAGAGAATTGTGACTTAAGTAGGAATATAGTTTCGGTTACAGACAGAAAAACACACAATCTTCCATTATAATAAGAATATTATATATAGTTACAATATACAACAAGTTTTTTTTTTACACAGAGATATATTATATCAAGTATTAACTAATCCAATACTAATAATTTGCAGCACAATTATGGTGCAATATTACTATCTAATACTAATAAGTTGAAGAAGAACAGGTGATAGAAGCCATTATATCACTTTAAATAAAAACAGGTTAATTTTTTAAAAAAGAAAAAAAGATAGCAATTATATGAATCAAAAGAATATTTATACAATCTGCTGTGGAAAAAAAAAAAATTTTTTTTTAATATAATATTTGGTGTCTTGATAGGATAATGAATATTCTGCTATTCATACCATTTGCTTTCTTCAACTTTTTTTAATAACCGCCAATTTAACAGGCATACTTTATAGAATTGAAAAAAAAAATGCAAAAATATCTAGTACATGGTATACATATCTACTCTAGATAAACATGTAAGAATGTGAACGGTGGGCATAACTATTATGGAATCAGCAAAGTTTCAAATTCCACGCCATACTGTTTTATTTCATTGGGAACTAAATACTCTTGGGAAATACATTTATTTTTCTCCAACAACTATAGGTACAACAGTAAGAAAGTTGGGCAACCTGGTCTAAGAGAAGGACAACTCTGAATTTAAACTTTCCTACACAAATGCTTTATAGACCTTGAAGAACAGCCTTATTCCTACCAGTGAAACTGATAAAAGGCGATGAGATTGGAGACTATCAATAAAATATCCATATAAAAAAATATAATTTATTAAAACTATAAATTCAGTTTTATATATAATACACTCTAAAACTCAATTAGATTAATAAAAGCATTTCTTTCTCAGGGCAAAAGAGATAATGAGATCAGTAAAAGAACATTTGGTTTAAGTCATAAATTTGTATGTATAAGACTAGGCTGGCAATATATATATATTATATATATATATTATATATATATATATATATATATATACGGTGCTTTATTGGAGTCGGACTAATTTTGAAATTAATTAATTAATAATAGAATTAGGGCGGGAATACCTATTAATTGTATGGCTAAACAAATCGACGGAAAAAATACAATTTAATAGGTAGTCCGCCTAATTCCAATTATTAATTAATTAATTTCAAAATTATGGTACCGACTCCAAATTAACAACATTCAACCTAACCCCTAAATATTAATCGAGTCACCAAATACATCCTCATTATTTAATTTCAAAACCTCCAAACTCTTTAATTAAAATGTTTTACATTTATATATATTATAATCTACTTGACCATATCTACTTACATAAATCCAATTGTATTTATATAACAACTAATAAATTATAGAATACAACTCTATCAGTTGAATACAAAGATATTAGCAAATAAAATTAGTCATATTGATATACTTAATAATAAATATGATTTAATAATATAATAATATTGCTTTAGTTATTATTTATTACTTCCAATTGTTAGTACTTTGAATATAGAATGGAAGAAAAAAAAATCGGTATATATAATTAATTTAATAAAAAATATATTATATAATATAACCAAAAAAATTAACGTGAAATATATAGATCTCATGTATCATTCCCTATATTGATTAAATCATATAATAAAAGTGATAATATTACCAGTGTGAATATGCGAAATGAAGTTAAACTCAATTTAGTCCTATAACCTGGGAATACAATGAGGAAGAATGGAGAAGACTGTGCGAGATAAACTTGCAGTCATAGTCCTAGCGCCCCGCGTGGCGCAAGCCCTCATTCTGTAGGCGTGTACATTCTGATCCTAACAGCTTGATTAAAGAATGATATAATTTTATAGAGTGTAATTACAACTAATCCTGTTTAGAAACTGTACCATACCCGTTAGATGTGAGAAATAAGCAGTATATCTCTAGGATTATTAGCAAGAGATTAACCACCAGGGGACTGATTCTAATAAGTGTTGATTAGCGACAGTGAATTGTCAAGACTCTAACATTGTAATAAAAATCGTAAGGAATTCCCAGCGAAATCGTTATAATTTTATTTTATATAAATAAATACGCATTAATTGTTATAATACTGAGTAACTATTATTGAATCAAATACCTACTTGCATCTAATAACTCTCACACCTCATACTAATTACCCTTTAGCCCACACCCTATATATAGTATATACCTACGTAATATAATTACCTTATATACCAAATAACATAGATAAAATAAAAATATCACCGATACCCGTCACAAATAGAAACATTAATGCCACGTAAAAAATAAAGACAAAAAGAATGTCTATTTATGCCTATATACGATCGACAAGTACCGCGCTTTTCATCGTATAAGGTATATTATCTAATGGTATATTTATAGTTCAAAGGGAACACGTGTAGAAGGGAGAACAAAACGTGACTATACTGAGTATGTGTATATATAATTGATGTTGGCTTATAAAGTGTGTCGTGCTTTCCCTTAATTCTCCCGAATTAGCCTCTCCTTGTTGCTCTTCCCTAATCCCTTCATGCGTCCTGCTCTTCCCTGTTAAAGTAGGAGAAGAAATGAGGACAAGCCGTAATAACGTCCATTTCTTGATCATAATTTCTCTGCTCTTTTTTTTCTTTTCTTAAAAAGTTGTTGAGAACAGGAAGCGTCACATCCATAAGATGTGTTGCAATAATGTTGCAATTGTGTTGTAACCGTGTGCAAAGAGCCAGCAAAAAGAGCATGCTCATATCCAATTTGTCCTCTCAGCAAAACAAAGAGATGCAAACAGGCATAAATAAAAAAATCCGGCGTTAATAAGAAAGCATTATTAATTCGATCTCGCCATGACGTCCATATCTGTAGCTTTAAGTTTCTTACCACAGTTTCACGCATGTTCAAACCTAATCACTTCTATCTACTCTCTCTTAATGACATTACAGCAATATTGTGACAAATATACTTTTCAATAAAAGCTCTTCACCGATATCCTATTAGTGACTCAATAGCCTATCATTTTACTTACTCGAACTTATACACCTATAATTAACCGCCAAAATACATATAAATAGTACCCAAAACTATACTATTATATACTAATCAATCAGTCGGATCATACGTTTTATATATACCGCACAAAATCACTAACCAGTGATAAGTAAGTAAAGTAAAAATGTCGTCGGGGCGGCCTAAGTCAGGTATCAGCCAATCAGCGAGGGATCTATCCCTTTTCAATAAGCGCTAGACCAATGAGATTGTTTTAGCATCGATGAGGTGGAATCGGCACATCTTACCATAGTCCTTTACTTTACCGCAATATCCCTGTTCTACTCGTACGGCCTAATTTAATGTCCCCCGAGAAAACCCAAACCGTTTGAAAGGTATCTAATCTCAGTAGAACATCTGTGGTATTTTATGGAAAGAAAACTCCTATACACTACTTCTAACCTATTTTGACATAAAAAACTAAATTATCTATTAAATTTACCCATAAATTTCATCATATCACTATACACTATCTAACCATCATACTAGGTACATACTTCATAATGTAAACTCAAGACTATATACCACTGACACACACCATATATAATATAAGATAAGGTAGTACTCAAATTACCCTATCTCGACCTCCATGAACGTGAATCTACATTATTCAATTTCAGTATAGGTATATTGTGTTTAAGAAGTGCTGATATATCATGTACGTAATGAACAAGTCATCACCATCATGCATAGCTCGGCTATATTAGAGTACAACCGTTAATATAAAAAGAATAATAGCGGGAGGTCATAAGCCAATAGCGTCAGCATAATTATAAGATCTAAGGTCTTGATGACCAGGCGATTTGATCAGGGCCTATCTATCTATAATCTATCTCCCGCTTATACTAATAATCTTCTATCTCCCGGTAATTCTCATATAGTTAGTGTCATAATGTCTATAGTGAGTTTACACCTCTTATTAAATATTCAAATAATACATATATGTAATATTCCATATCCTATCCACTAACAAACACCATTATTACCGTATTATTATTTAAATATTATCTCTACATCCCTTCGACTACTTTCATGTGTCGTCTTAGCCTTCAACAATCACCTGTCTTATAACAAATCCCAAAATTAAAATTGAATATCAAAAATAAGCTTTAAATGCAAGATTTTGATTAAACATCATCCTCTATTAAATAATTTTACTTCACTACTGATATTATATTCATATTAATCTAACTTGCTATACTAACTAAGCTAGCCTTGACTATATCCTATTTTCCATCATTCCTATAATCTATAATTTAATCATTACAAATTTAGTATATATATCCACCTAATCACTAGTATTATTTATATATATACATCTTTACTTGCAGGGTATATTGAGATAAACATTGCTTTTTCCTTATTCAGTAACAAAAAAATACCAAAAACAATAAAATTTTTTTTATCTAAATAACATACAAATGATCCCTCGTTTCTCAAGTGCCTCAAGTAAACCACTTGCTCACAATAATCTTCGGACTAGCCTAAAGCGAATCTTATCCTCCAATAACCCAGTTTCATTTATCCCTATATGCGAACTATCCTTCTATTCCCTGGTGTTCGACATCCAAAGAACACACCTCTCGAACTTGCTATCTAGTATATCATCATATTTGACTCCTAATCTAAATCTTAATTTCCTATACTCCCAATGGTTTCATAAAATATCGACCAGTATCCACTCGAAGCCCTTTCATTGGTGAGAAGAAGATAATGAGCTGGCAGGTCGAAGATCTAATCCTGATCGTATGTAGGCCAGGTCTGACGAATAAGTATTTATATTAATAAATGTGGATAGGGAACAATTTATGACTCCACAAACTGATGATTAATTTGATATGAATTTATTTGTTAACCATTTGCAACTAAGTTAGACTTATGAATGTTGTAACATTAGGTCAAACCAGTGAATGGTTGATATTATACCTGTGTCCAATCTATCCTACTAATCATTTTCTTTCTTACTATCTCCATAATTTCTAAAATTAATATGTCCTTCCGTGATTAATAATTTTGGTTTGGCATTGTCTTCTTAATGTAAGTATGGTTCTCCTCTGAGCATTAATCACTCTCAGAGCCCTATTCTTATCTCTTAGCTTACTTTCTCCTAGAAACGCACTTTTAGTTTGCATAATCTAACTCTATCCAGAAATTTACTTATCTCCATCTCCCAAGTACCAGATCACTGATTGAATTGGCATCATCTATTCGTTTTCTATTCCACAAATATATATCTTAATCGTAATATCCATATACATATTAGACACCCTGGTTCAATCATCCCAGAAACAGAGGTCAATGACTCTGCCTTTAACAGATCTCATGATCCAGTACAACGACTACATGCCCTTGACCTCTTTGCTTCTTCGTGAAGCTATTATTTATAGCCCTAGATTTAATAGACGTTGCTTTCTTAAAGCTTTTTATCGTATTTATCTTACTTGTGAGTTACTATGATTAACGTACTTACCCACCCACGAGTAGTGATCATGAGACGCCACCCAATCTTAGAAAATCGCTTCCATCTTAAGGTATGGCCAACTCAAGTAATAAACAAAAGAATTGTAATCTCCTATATCATTTCAGCCCTTTCTCCCTAAACACCGGGTGGGCTCCTAAGGTTGCCCTTACGCACAACTAGTGCACAACATTGCCCGTCCGCTTCTGTTCTAAGGTGGTCAAAAGCCCTTGACAAGGTATACCAATCAGCCTTGCAAAAGACCTAAGTTAGTACGAAATCCCTTCTTTCCTCGAGTGCAAAGATGTTAAGTAGCGGTCTGATTCAACGCGTAAAAATGGCTCTCAATTTTCCACGCCAGGTAAATCCTCAAGTCTCTCCTGGGCGGAATCTGCACGCATGCCATTATTTTATTATCCATTATAATAACTTAAATATTTAACAACCTGGAGGTATGAAATATATTGTTAATATATATATGAGTATAGTAATATATTATATATATAATTAAATACACCCTAATTAATACTATTACTATAATAATATTAATGTTCATTCTTACGTACTATATCTCTACTAATATGTATGGTTCTATAAAATTATGATTAGTATTGTATTTGTACTAATATAGTGATGCTACTTTTTATAAGTATTTTTCTGTCGACATGCATCTTTGAGGTCCAACTTCAATCACTCTTCGTGATTCATCCAGACTAATCCAATATCTAGGAGAGGAGTGACACCCTATCTGACAATTCTCAACCAATATACTATCACTCTGAGTTTATCTAGGTCCCTTACAGTGTCCTGTTAATTGCTTATCGTATCTAGTCTTTATCATATACTCTACATTTACTCTTTGACATCTATATTCCTATTCTCTCAGATACGTCTTTGTCGTCAAAAATAAATATAGTTGGTGCTGATTGTTCCATACACACAACTCTTACTATATCCTTATCCCAAATCACTAGCTGGTATAGCTATCTGTTCATTAATCTATCTCATTGTAACACTCTCCAGATAGAAACGTCACAGGAGAGATCTCTCATTCTAATCTATTATTACCATCTTATTCATATATTTATCTATTATATTATATATCAATACTTATATATATATTTACTAAATGTTCATATATCTTATCTATCTAATTGTTTCGTTCTTTTTATCATTTCTATCCATTAATATGATTGAGATGTTTCTGAATAATTGTCTTTGAAGCATTGTGTATATATCTGGTATTATGAGTTAATAGATTTCTTTCCAAGGATAATCTACTCAATCAATTCCAGGTATGCGTTTTAAAATAAACCTATATCTATATCACAAAATTTCTCTATCTATCTATCTATATCCTAATGATCGTCTTGAGTCGTGTTTACATATATCCAAAGCTAATATTTTTTCTTCCACAGATTCTTCATCAATCTATGTCAATATCTCTACTGCAATCATATTATTTCTCTATTTCATCAAGATTAACAATCTGTAATATCTTGATATTGTATGCTACTCTTAGTATTTATCGTCGATTTTCATCATATCTATTTAGAGTAAATCTATCATATTTCCAAAAAAGATATCTATCAACTAACTTATCCTCATAGATCCAAACTTAATGACTCCAATTAACTTGCATCTAACCTATTTTCAGGAATCTATCTTCTACTCAGTGTAATCTTACTTTAAATATAACATGATCTATATTTCTTCCGGAAAATATTTCTCAATCTCTATCATAGTAATATATCATCTCAAACTAGTTCGGATATCGTATCCATCTTCATTTATAACACATACATACACCTATTAGTCTGTTTCATCATCTATTACTTATTCTTATTTCTCTTCTTCCATATTTCTATCTAAACTACCTTCTGCATAATCTTATCTTGAATGATTAGCCTTCTAAACAACATTTCATAACCACATATCCTATAGATCACTATATCTATATCATCTTTATATCCTGTTCTATATATTCATAATCTTAAAATACTATATATTCCTCATATATGATGAAAATTCATAATCCTATAATACAATGTATATAAAGATAATTTATCATCTATCCTCCCCTTCATATAATGCAGTACATCATTCAAAATATTTAACCCTACTATTTATACGCTACGTCATTAGAATTCTATTCTAGCGCGTAATCCTAATAACTTCATGTGTAGTTACTTTTCAGTCCCTTGCAGAAGAGCTTTATCGAAACTAATATACGTCTCTTTCTCGCATCTCTACTTAGATTATCTTTCATCTATTAGGCCCTACTTACCAACGTTTATCGAGCCACTTATTATCTAATATTAGTCTCTTCATTACTTATCTATCCCTCTTCATCTGTGAATTCATATATATATTACTCATATCATATTTTATCTTACACCAGAATAATCTATCTATACATCTCAAATTCGTTATTTCTCTTTTGCCTATTCCATAGTAACCAAGTAGATTATCTTTTGTTCCTAGTAACGTATCATTAATCTCCTTGGTTCCTTTTCTCTTTTTTCATTCACATCAAATTTTTTTTTTCCTTTCATCTAGGTGCTATTTGATTCCTAGTGAGTCTATCGAGTTATGCTATTCATATTCTATCTATCTTAAACTATCATACCTCCATACACTTTTTCTCGATTGATCTTATTTCTAATCTATTTCTACTCCTGCTATACGTACCATCCTGTTTCCTATATCATACACGCTTTATCTATCTATTTGGTTTCATCTCCATTATGTAAATTTATCATAATCTATGGATCTATATTTATCTTACTCAATCTAAATATCATAGTTACCTATCTTTATAATCTAATTCATTCCATATTTTAATACAATATTAATAATCATGTCGTATCATATAGTCTGATAGGCATCATCTTAGTAGTAAATCTCGACTAGAACTATGCTGGTTAAAGAGTCTCGAACTGCATAGCTATAAATTTCTAAATATTTGTCCACTCAAACAAGAAGCATGTAGGAGAGTATATTCGTCTTGCAATATGATGAGCACACCTATTCATCAGTCCTTTTTATTTCTTAACATAATAATCACATCCTCTATCTCTCATATTAATCTACAACATCAATTCCTACGTCTTTTGATCTTCATTCTCCTACTTCCTCCATATCCAGCTTTCTCATGGTATCAGATCTATTATACACATCTCACTACAATGGAATCCTAATCAACCCACCTCAAATTCCACAAAATTCAATTGCGCCCAATTCCTCTAGATGAACACATCACATGACCAAACTCATCCAATTAATTGCCTTCTATTCTATTACTTTCCACGATTTCTCGCCATCACCACTTTTCAATCTTACTATATAAGAGAATGCGAGCAATTTGTTCACAATGCTCACAAATATTAGCATGCTTGCAAATAAGGGAGAGACTTCGGTATGAAAAAACTTATCTTTCCAGCAAAAACAACACGAACAAAATTCATATTACTACTATTCACTACCCCTTGGTAGTCTCCATTATATACAATTAACCTCTTTCATTGTTTTTGAGTTTTCGTGTTAATGTCCTGATTACTTTTTCACCAAGATCTCTTTTCCTCCCACCATTTAACCCGACTACCGTAAGAATAAATGTCTTTCCGTTCCTTCCATATCCATATATTTCGGACGATTACCATTAATGAGTCTTTTAAATCCGTTGGTAGATTTATAAGGACGCATATATAGTATCAAGTGAATACGTGAATATCTTATTATTTTTACATATAATTTAAGGCGTATATATATATATGAACCTGACCAGAACGACGGCGATTTCTCTTAGAGTTATGTCTATAGACGCATATATATATAACTATATAAAGTATCATGTAACAGGATCTATATTTTTTACAATATATAATGAGCTACATAACACGGAATAAAGTATTAAGGTATACGCTTATATATATAAATAGTATATAAATCATAATATGTAAACAGAGAAATCATAAGTAAAGAAAGTCCAGTATACATTAGGATATAAAGACTCTACCGAAATGAAAATTTAACTCAATAGTATAACAAGCGTTACCACGCTGTGTTTCGGTCATCTATCTACGTGACACGTAGTACTAGTCTAGAAACTATCGTGATTTCATATATTATTCAATAATTATACAAGGCGTCATACCGACATTAATATAATATAAGAAAAATGTATAAAGGCTACAAAATTCTCGTACACAGCGAGCCGAAGAACAATTCACCTTATCAGAGTGAAATAGTTTTAAAATGAAGCAAATCAGTGATATGATACTGATTATATATTTTTCTATATTACATATGTATATTTAACGGTACCTAGCCCACCGTAGTATAGACTGCAAGTAATTCATATATATTCGTCTGTGAGAGTCGTAGTGTTGCTATTTTTCGATCTGAGTATATAGGCGCCTACCATCCCTGATGGTGTGTATAATGGTCATCAACAGCCTATGATGGACAGCTGTATTTTCAAGAATAGAAATAAATAATGAATGGAAACGATTATTTTTTTCCCAGAATACAAGGTGGCTTCAAAGTACAGTGCACAGAAACGTATTCTATATATTAAGCATACATATTAGGTACTTTGACACACAGAGGATAATATAAGGCTTGCAACAATGAGTGAAAATTTTTTTTTCAGAATACAACGAGTAGTCGATAAATACAGATGATACACGACATAATATTCCAGATTAACTTAGTCTGCGAACCAGCAGCGCTTGCTATGTAGTATTAAGTACGTCTATTAATATATAATTATGTCATCATACAAGGATGAAAAAAAATCTGATCTATGTTTAGTGTATAAATAAATTTCTATTCGTGAGTAGTATATAACAGGCCATACTCGTGTGCCCACTTTCTAAAGTAGTAATATAAGCTGCTAAATATAAAATTGTAAGCTATCTATGATAAACGAAATCAAAGAAAATAATTATTCATCCCTCAAGGCACGTTACCGTTTTCCAATTTTATTAAACACAAGTATTGACCGAAAAGATGGAAAGAACAGGATGCAATAAGGTGGAAAATTTCAAGATATAGTAATGTTCTTCACCTGGTTTTCATCCCATTTTAGTATATAATATGTCATGGATCTAGAAATGTACATGGAAACGGCAGAATCATATAGTTCACACATTTATATAAAGTGCAGTCCGTGCGATAATAAATTTAATAATAACCAAATAGAGTTTACTAAAGTGTCGCCCCTGAATATCTTTTTAAAAGTTCAGCTGAACGGATCTGGAGGATAGATTAATCTTCTTCATAGTATTAAAGGCCGCACCGGAGTATAAGCGCTTGGCGATTCGTACACTGATGGCCTTGAGAGTGAGTGAGATCACAGTGAACGAAGTCATTATCTTTTCAGATACTTCAAACTTGCTCACCTTGCCTGGCGGCAGAACCTGTAGACCCGTGAGAAAAGCGGAAGCTATGTAAGGCGATATGAACGCCCCATTCCCGTTTTAAAAGTTATCATTGGTTATGAGGCAAAACGGCTCAATCTTATTTATCAGGCCCTAAGTTATTATAAGCGAGCGTCTACCGGAAAGACTTGATAAGGACGCCGAAAGAGGTGATTTAGTCAACAAGGATCCATGTAGTTTCTTCACCTGGATAATAAGGGCACCGCGAGTCTATAAGGATTAGTAGAGCGCGCATACAGCGAGGAAACATACGAGCTACGATTGTAAGATAAATAGGTAAGATTACTAATTTCACTTACGTAAAAATCCGGTACTACTACAAAACAAGTATGTAATCTTATCAAAAAATTTGCTTCACTTGTAAACACAACAGAATGACCCTCCTACGCTCCTACTTTATCAAATATATCCCTTTCTACACCATCCGTCAAAACTGATCATATCCTCTCTAGCCCGTGTCGGCGAATGCTAAGAAAGATTCGACCTTAAACGAAGTAACCAGTATTTGCCCGGCCAGATGCAGGACATTATCGAACCAAAACAAGTGCACCCAGAAGAGAACAAGAGACGTCTGACGAAATGACGTGTTAGTTAACAGAGCACATTTTTGAGTAAAACATCAAATATGTGTTGTCGTTTTGAGAGTAACAAAGAGTAAATGCAATTCTCAGCACTCAACTCTCTATACCTATTTAGCTCGTCAAATAGAGAGATAGCACGAAAGTCATAACCAACAAATCTTGGATGCACTGTATATGGACATTTTATCTTGTTGTCACCTAATATCGATAATATTGTCTCAGATATAAGCTATGTATAACGAATATATTATTGATCAGTTTCATATTTAAATCAAGACTATTGAGTGTTTTCTAATAAATTCTATTCCATAATATTACTCTACACTCTTGCTCATCTCGCGCTAGTGAGCGATTTAATAATATTATACAAATCGCCGAGTAGTATTAAAATATGGTACATCATTCGAGCTATATATATAATATTTAGGTACCATATACAGTAGATAATTTAGTGAGTAATATAGTTGTAATTTATAACATAATATAGTATATACAAACTCCATAATATACTTACAATAAGTCTCTAATGGGAAGCACTTTTACATGTAGATTTCGTTCCAGTTTTATTTATTTACATCACCCCTGAAAATTCACACTTTCGATGTGGCCGAAAGTAACTTAGGGACTAAAAAATCTATTGGTATAGCTGTATAATACCACCTCTCAGCCACCACAATAATATTTCAGAAACCACTAACACCGCACAGGTCTCTCCCTGTTAAACAAGATTCGTTAGTCTGCTTTGTTTCTGTTTCGTATATCTCTTAATATGAGAGAGAGGGAGAAAATGAGGAAAAAAAGAAATAAAATGAAATGATCAGATGTTTTTATCTCATAAAATAATTCCATGAAACTCTATCATGCGATATCACTCTTTTTCAGCTCGATAATCTACTCATGTATTTTCTATCTGATAGAATTGACCCGAAAAAACTGAGTTTGTTAATCACATCCCGAGAGTTCTCATGTTTAATAGTTCAAAAGGGGTACCCTTATAACTTCTACTTTAGTAATTATCGTTTCTATTTCCAATATTCGGTCATTCTTATAAATATGATTGTCAAAGTATTCGAACATTTTTAACGATAAGTTCATTTATAAAATAAAAAAAATTAGGAAAATGTAAAAATGATATTCTGCTAGCCAAGAAACTTTTTTCATCGTACATCAGAGAGATTTATTTACGACTTCATCAGATATGTATTGATATAATATATCTACATTACACACTAATTTTGCACACACATACATCTACCATAACTCTCTAACTAATACACTAAACACACCACACATAACATACATAGTATATTACTAAATCTAATGTACACGGTATATAACCCTCTACTAATAGCTATACTCTACTATCATAATATAATAATATCTTATTTATTCTTGATGTATCATTGAAATAGTTGATCAAAGATAGGAGCAACCCGTATATTGATACAATTGAGAGAATTATATTGAGTAATGTCTGTCGCTCACCCTAGCATCTGAGTAACACCACCATTATGTGCTCTGAAACTGAAGAGAGTTAGAATCACAGATTCTCCTGTTTAAAATTTTAATATGAAAGTAATATGTTATTATAGCCTTTTAATCTTTAACGCATCTTGATTCGTTCAAAGATTCCCTATTCGTCGGCGTATGTTTTTATATCGTTAAAAATCAGACCGCCCCACACAGACATCTCTAACTCAAAAAATAGGCTTGCAATAGCTCATGAATTGACATTTGGCAATCTCAATATACCGATAATGTTGGCCATTTCACGCTCTACGAGAGGCTTATAAGCGGAGATAAGACATTTATTCGACCATATATATTTGACCATATTATATAAATTACGTTCTGATCGTTAGTTTTCCCCATTCGAAAATAAGCAAGTTCTAGTGCACCAGAAACAAAGGTATATGGCAATTTCTTTCCGGTTCTGTGACAATTTTACGTGATACTATAATAAATCTAAGTTATATTACTCACATTTATTATTCTTTAAAATTATTACCTAAGATCCAGTATAGTTAGAGTAAACCCAATTATTAATTTGTCCAAGACTTTTTTTTATTGACATTATATACATAAACCGATAAACAAATATAATTCGAGTAGGTTCGAAAGTTAATTAATACACATTCATATCTGATTTTGATTAATTGATATTGAGAATTCTACTTTGTTTACGTGATTCTCCGTCACTTAATTTGTGATCCTATCTTGTTCGTTTGAGGAAATATATGACTTATGATAATTGAAAGTGCGTAATCCATAATTCTATTGGGAGAAGATGTTTGTTGATTATTAATTTCAAGTGATATGATAAAATTAAGATAAGCGGGCCAACTAGAGTATCTTATTTAACCTTTACATTTATTATTAGAAGTAGGAATTGTATCTCGCCTAAATTTAATTATAGTTATTGAGATTTATTATTATTTATCTCTTTAGTAACATGTTGACCGACTTCAACCGTTTAAACACCCAATAATATATTCGCGTTGACTCAGATGAGTGTTCGATGGTCGAATTGTCTTAGTTATTGACACAACATTTGCTGTCCCATGATTTATTTTTATCTAAAACCTCAATTATTAATAAAATTGTCTTGTTGAGCTGATTTGATTAATATGCTTGTGTGTAACTATGGTTCTATACATATCTGACAACCATGAAAATATGATATTTACATTATTTGTTATAAATTATATTATCTAATCTATATATATTTAGCTAGTCTTTTACTAGTGCAATTGATTTGAATCGCGAAAGGGCTAGACTTTTTGCGAGTGAATATAATAATCTACACAACATACGAAATACTAACACTAAAACAGTCAGTATACCACACACACCTTACCAACATCATCAAATTGATTTCTAACTGTGATTATGGTAGTTATATGTTTATAATGTAATATTATAAACAAAAATCATATCATGTCCCAGTACACGAATAGACCTTCTTATATATTAACTATAAACCGTGATTTGTAACAAGACTATAAATCTAACTTAATCTGTCATTCTTATAATTCTTTAGTCACCTCCTCGGTATAGAAGAAACTTAAGACAGAAACTAACATATTAGAGAAAAAGGTTACGTAATAACATGAAAGACCTGAAGAGTGTACATTGTGAGAGTTTATACCGTTATATCAATGTTTTCCTTAGTTTACTTAAATGTGTGCTTATTAACACTTATTTTTAAATATTCTTATTAACAAGGCTTTTAGCGTTCCTCCCTTGCTGGGTTGTCATAATCTTGTTTATCGTACTCCAGCTCATATTTTCAAATTCATTTTTAAATACTAAGTATTTCTTATTTAGTTTTTCATTAGCTACCTTTCTATTAATACAATATTCTATTACCTTTAAATAACTTTAAATATCTTGCTAACTACCGGGTAGGTGCATTAATATTTGCTAGTATATACTAATATATATATATATAATATATATATAGTATATAATATATATATATTAATCTATAACCTCAGATAATAACTTGTCACAAATTATAAAAATCAATTGGAGTTCTTTTACTTAATATGATTTCGATATATTATTGTGCAATAAAAAAATGATAATGCATTTTCAATAAGGCGTAGTAACTACTCATCGATTGGCACACTCTCTCGCATATTATAACGAAAATTTATAGTATTGTGTAGAACAATTTTGTGTCTTTTCTGAATCCCTCCACATCACTAAGAAATTTTGAAAACGACATTTTACACTACTCTTTAACATTATGGAAGAATTTTTTAAAATAATCACGATATGTGAAAAATCTAGAATTTTTCAAAATTTGTGTGATCTAAAGTCGAAGAAAGATACATCTTGTGTATGATGGTCTTTTTTATTTTTTTTACTCACCGCCCAGGATAAATACGAGAAGGAATTTTTTTTTTAAATTCAAAAAAATAATAGAATCGTTATATACATTAACAGAGTATATTATTAATATGTCCTAGCTAAATTATAACAAATACCAACCGACACACACGCATCACACCAAACATTCTAATGTATAGGTCCTAATAAACATAAATCTAAACATACAAAATCTCTTCAAATATAAACACACAGAGATTTACTATGCATATATTAATATTATATGACCTGATTGAAAGTTATTGTGTGAATTGCAAGCAAGGAAATTAAAAAATATGTTCAAACATGTTGACCCTGATTAAAAACGCAAGAGATATCTCCCCCCCTGCGTTCTTTAACAGCTTTGACCATGTCAGAGTTTTCGGCATCGCTCCGTTGAAAATTTAACTCCTTGTTTAGATCTAAACCCCTGATGGGTTAGTAATTGCTATATGAAAATTCAGAGACTTTTAATTGCTTCAAAGCTATTAAATTATCTATCAGAATGCGAAAATGAAATAAAGCTCGCTAAGCTAAATTGAATTTGTGGGATTCATACCTTTTTCTCATATGGGTATTAGCGACCATGGCTACAAACTGAATGTCGCTGTGTATCGAGTCCAGTTTCTCTCATCCCACATACTAACAATCCTATTTTAAAAGACCACTGTACGCCTTCACATAATAAATAAACGACACACACACACACATCAGACACACACATATAATTTTTATGATATTAGTATATATATTAAGAAATATTTATATGAAATAATATAAGAATAACACTATAATGGAGATTTCACCACATGATACACATTCTTATGATTTAACTTGAGAGTAGTGGGATGTACGCTCCTCGTCTTTATTACTATTGGCTAGAAGCCTACTGTCTTATTAAAAAAGAACACGACATGAAACATTATCAATCCACATCTGATTTATTACACCTAAGGTGTGTGTCAGTCGATCTGAATGTCACATCTTAGATCATCGTGCGGAGTAAAAAAGCATTTGTTATGGATTATCATGACAACAAAATTTCCACGTGAATGATATTAAAAATTAGCAACACACAAACTATATTAATCAGCAATAATAACCAAAAAAGGCAAGTGATGGCCATTGAGCTTAAATAATCCTATCGTCTGTTCCTAACAAAATTGAAGTCTGAAAAAAGAAAAAATATTCATTGGTTATGAATTCAACAAAACAAAGAGTGTGACAAGAAGATTTCAAAATGAATATGACGTCAAATATTCTCTTTTACGGTGGATGTAGTTATTTAGAGTGGTATAAGTTTGCTTATATATACTAAAAATAACATAAAGCCACCTTTTGGATGTATAACGAGAAACACTTCTGGAGTTTTTAAAAAGCTAGATGGCGAACTACAATAGGATCTTCGCTTTTTTTTGTAACAAAATTATCTGTAAGCAGAAGTCTATCAATTCAGAACATGCAGTTACGCCACTTACCTCCTCAATCACACAACGCATCTAATAGACGATGAAGACGTGTTTTACTGCAGAAAAGATACAATCTAAGTAATGTCAGTGGATTATTTTAAGTTTATTATAAGATGTGGGCTACAATAACACTTGAATTGTTATAGACTAGTCAGGTCACCGTGTTAAACCTCAGCCAATCGAGCTTCGAATGCATTGACTGGCTGTACTACTTCTGAAACACGATTGCGTAGAGACCCCATTTGCATCATTGATGACTAGACTTGTGGGCTATATGGTAAAAATCACTTATATGAACTACCGTAGAAAGAAGATCTTTTGTTACCAGAGGATATCCTCCAGAGAAATTAACATGTTTTTGAAAGACCTTAAAACGTCTGGCCATAACAATTTCGTAACAAAGGTTAGTGCTTCCGGACACATTCACACTGAGTGCTAGTCTGAACCAGATGAGGACTGTACGTGGTAGGGTGAGGTCAAAAAGTAATATGATAACGCCTTTTTCAGCTGGTTATCATGGACATAGATGACCGATTTCTAAGGCCACCTACCTTGAATTTACGTATATATTATTTCTCTTTTTTATACCTATTATATAAGTTTGTAAATAAATAATATATGATTTTCTTTAACAACTGTTTCTTTTTATTTATATTTTGCTGTTAGTTTTTATTCGGTAGATTGCTTTAAACCAATAGTGATAATAATTAGAGATTTTTGTTATAAATTATATTACTGTATATTATTATAAATTTAT
The DNA here is from genome assembly GCA_023376005.1 of Doryteuthis pealeii. Lineage (NCBI taxonomy): Eukaryota > Metazoa > Mollusca > Cephalopoda > Myopsida > Loliginidae > Doryteuthis > Doryteuthis pealeii. The sequence continues at coordinate 3,221,847 of CM042182.1, read as the reverse complement.
ATAAGGACAGCCTATGGTTTTTGCGGTAATATATGTGTCTTTAGGGTGATAACCGACTTTAGACCACCCCGAGGGACTTTACTTTATTTATACTTATTTTCTGTGTCTATATTTATTAACGTAAAAACAATAATATTCACTATTATATCTGAACCCAAATAGATCGAGACTACTCTTTAAATCAGTTTCTAACTTTTATACTATTCATTATATGTTATAAGAGATAGTTAAATATCGTCATTATATGATAACCAACACATTATATATAATTTATTTAAATTATATGATTTTAAAATGAACAAAATAAAAAAAGTATATTTATCATCTATTATTACATCTTTTTCCGCCTCTAGTAGATCACAAGAATAATATAAGTCTTATAACATATATTCCTATTATATATAAATTTTTATTGATAGTTAATATTATTATATAGTTACTTTATACTAATTTAATCAATAAACCAAAATTATATTTTATATAATATAAATATATAAAAACTAATTATTAATATTTTAGGTCATTATATGAATACTTGATCTTTCAGTTATTAAATATTATTAACTTATAGGTGCATAAATAAATTAATATATTATATTATATATAATATATATAATATACATACTACTACACATACCACGACACATATATTAAGTTAATTTAAAATATTATTATAATATTTATTTATATAATTTAATATTTATATATTTAATAATATATAATTAATATAATATATTAAATAATTTTATATTATTATATAACTATATTATTTTAATATAAATATGATATAATATTACATTCTCTTTATATTTAATATTTAATTGCTAAACTCTGTATCTAATAATCACGTACTTATAATTTTGATACTTATATTTTTATATTTATTATATTGTTATATTTTATTACTTATTTACTGTTATCCTACTTATTTAGACATTATCTATTAATTTATTATAATAATTTAAGTTAAAGTTATAACATAAATAATAAATTTCACATTATTTAATATAATTTTACTTTTTTATAAGTGAAACTTTTTATATTAACTCTTGTCTGAAAGATTATTTAATTATCTTAAAATTTTTTTTATATAGTTATTTTTTATTATAAATCAACAAATCAACTTAAGTTTGAGAGTTATTTATAATACGTGGTTAAATTTTACGTTTACGATTTATAAGCATAAGAAATATCATTGAGAGACACTAAGTTATATATGTAATAAATTATTTTAATTTATATAATTATTATAATTTTTTAATTAAATATATAATTATTATTATTTGAAGTCTAATATTTTATTAATATTATAATAAAATATATTATTTTATAGCCGAGGGGGGGGGAACAATATAATTATATTTAATTATTATAATATATTAATTATATTTATTAATTTTTATATATTATAATTTTAAAATTTATTATATTACTAATATTTATATTTATATATAATATAATTATTATATATTTATATATAAATATTTATTATAAGAATTTATTTTATATATTTTTATTATATATTATAATATATTTTAATAATATTATATAGTATTTATATTAAAATTAATAATTAATATTATTATTAAAGCGGTTTATTTATTTAATGTTATTTTATTTATATTAAATTGAAATATTTTTATATGTAATTAAATTTTATATTTATTATTTAATTTTATATTTTATTTATTTATAAAAATTATTTAATATTTATTTTTATTATAATATAATTTATTATTTGTTTATTAGGTTAATTAAATATACTTAATATTAATATTTTATTATATATAATAATTTATATATTTAATAGAATTAATTTTTTTAATTTAAATATTTAATAGTATTAATATTTATTTATTATATTTATTAATTTTATATAAAATAATTTTATTATATTATTTATTAATATATATATTCTATTTTTTATATATTTATTTAATTTTATTAAAATTATTAAATATATATTATATTATTTATAATTATAAATAATATTTATTTAATATTATTTTATATTTACATTATATATGAATAAAATATATTTTTATATTTTTTATATATCTTTATTATTATATAATATTATAATAAACTATATATAATTATTTTAAGATTTATTATAATTCATTTAATTTTTCATATATACTTTTTAGGGTTTTAATTATTAGTTACTATAATTATATATTAATATTTATATATTAATTATTTATTTTAAATATTATATTATATTATATATATAACTTTATTAATTTAATTATTTATTTTATTATTATATTAATATAAATTATAATTTATTTATAAAATTTAATAATTTTTATTATATTATTTATATATTATATTAATATTTTTTATAAATTTATTTAGATTTTATTATTATATTATTAATAAAATATTTTACTTAATTAAAATTATTTATATATTTTTTATATTATATTTTTATTATTTAGTCTTTAATTATATTATATAATTTATATTAATTATTAAATATTATTAATTAATTTTATAATATTATATATAATTATATAATAAAATCTAATAATTTCTATTTTTTAATATTAATTATTATTATTTTTAATAAATTTATTAATAATATATAAATTTTTATAGTTATATAATATAAAATAATTATATAAGTTATTATTTTAATATATCTATATTTATATTATATTATTATTAATGTTTTTACATAATTATCTTAATTAAATATTAATTATTAATTAAATTATTTATATATTTTTTTATAATTAATGTTTTTGATAATTTTTATTAATAACTTATTTTATTATATAATATCTTTTTTTTATTATTATATTATTATCTATTATAAATATATATTATAATTATATATATTTATTATTATTTTATAATATTATGTTATTATATATTATTTATTAAAAATTTATATAGATAAAAATTTATTAATAATATTTATTATTTTATATATTTTATATTTATTAAATAATAGTATAATTTTTACTTATATTATTGTATTATATATTTTATTTATAATATAATATAATTATATTTTAGTAATTTATATTTATTATTATTTATTTATTATTTATATATTATTAATTTATATTATTTAATATATATATATATTATATATATATTATAATTAATTATTATCTATATTATATTTAGTATTATTATATTATAAATTATAATTTTATCTATTATATTAAAATATATATTTTAATTATATATTATAATATATTTATAATATATATATAAATTATTATCATATATTTTATATTAAATTATATATATATATTTAATATAAATAATTATAATTTAAGTTTAATTTTATTAATCATATAATTGAAATATATCTTTATTAATTTTATATAATTATAATATTATAATATTATTTTATCTAATTAATTTTAATTTTATTAAATATATTTTTATTTTATATTATATATATAATTAAATTTATAATATAATATAAATAGTATTTATAATAAATAATTTAATATATTATTAAATATTAATATTATATTTTTTAATATATAATATCTATGATTATATATTTATGAAACTGTTATAGTATTATTATTATTAATATATATAAAAATTAATAATTATAAAAATTATTTTATTAAATTAATTATTTTTATTATTTTATTATTTATTATCATATATTTATATAAATATTATATATTATTATATTTATATTATTTATTTATTATTTAATATATAATTATTATTTAGATATAGATTTAATTATATTATATTTATTTAAATTATTCATTATTTAATTATTAATTATTAATATAATATTATATTATTTATATCTTAATTGAAAATTGTTATTAATATTTATTACTTTTTATTATTATTAATAATATTTAATAAATCTATTATATATATTTAATTAAATTTATTATATATTATTTATAATTTTTTTAAATATATATATTATTTTAATATATTAATTATTAATTAATAATAATTAATATATTTAGTTATAATTATATATAATTATTTATATAGTTATAATGTTATAATTAGTATTAATATTAATTATAATATATATATAATTTAAATTTTATTATCTGAATTTATTATATAGTATAGTTTAATTTTTTTAATTATATTTTAATTTATTTATATATTTTAATTTTATTAAACTAGTTATTATTTTTTATATTTATATTTAATTATAATTCTTTATTAAATTATATATTTATTATAATTATTTATAATTATATAATTTATATTAAATTTATTAGAATTATATATATATATATTAAATATTTTATATATAATTATTAGTATTGATATTATTATTATATTAATTATATGTTTCAATATATTAATTAATTAAATATATATAATATATTACATATTATTAGTATAGAGTTATTTAATATAAATATAATATTATTATATAATTATTATTTAAATAAACTTTATTTATTTAATTAATATAAATTATATATATTTATAAATATATATTAATTATTTTTAATATCTTTTATATATTTAAGATTATATTACATAATTATAAATAATTATATATTATAATATTATTATTATATTTATTTATATTATAATTATTATATTTAAAAATTATGTATTATTAAATAGTATATTTATTATACTATATTAATTAATATACTTTTATATATTATTTATATATATTAATTTAAATTTATCTTATTATTATTATATCTAAAAATAATTATTAATTTAGATTTTAATTAAACATATATTATTATATTATATTATATATATTATTTTATTAATAATACATTTTAATTATAATTAATATCTTAATTATTTAATATATTTTATTAAATTATATTCAATTTTTATTTTATTAATTATAATAATTTAATATAATATATTTATATTTATTTCATTATTATTTATTTAATATATATATATAAGGTGAATTTGCGGTTCTCCGTATTGCTTCTGGTGCGTATATATATTTGAGTGAATGTTAGTATTTGTAATCCGTTTAGGAATACTTTATACCAGGTTTGCTTAGAGTAGCATGAAATACTTATTATCTAAATTGTTAGCTTAATTATGTATTAGGAATAAATATCTGAAACTCTGGTGTGATTTGATTTCACCCCGGCTAAATAAATGAAACTCAAATACAACCCAGTCTTCAGATATTTCAATAAATAAGCGCCTCTACTAAAGTTAAGTTCCCATTCCAACGGGCATATTTATAACACCTTAAGATTTAATCGAAAACTCGATTAATTTATAGTAACCCTGAAGAATCAATCGATGAAACTCGAGTAGGTTACCCTTTCCATTGTTAAAATAAATTTATTGCTCGTACCATTGTATTGAGCATTTGTATTTGTGTTTCTCAACCTTAACCTCTGGATATTGTGCGCTTCCAACGATGTACTTATACCCACCGGTAAGTTACTACTTATACATATACAAAATATATATATATATATATATATATATATATAATATATATATATATATATATATATATCACTTCGAAGTACCATCATCAGGGGTGATGTGTTCCAGTTTTTTTTTTTCAAAGTATATTTAATGGATGTGAGGCGGGATGCAATTCCATCTAAATATGAAAAAAGTTGGCCAGAAAGCTTGAAAAAGATCACCAATAAAATCGTTAAACTGGAGAACCTGCCTTATTGTTTAATTTCCACATGTTATAAAATAAAAAATGCTGCCCAAATACACACACACACACACAACACACACACACATATAATATATATATAATATATATATATATATTATGTATACATTTATATATAAAACACACACATATATATATAATTTGTATATTGTTGTATTCTGGATCATATAGTATTCAATATACCAGTAAATTCAATTACATGTTCGCTAGAACATTAGTAATTCGCAAACAGAGTGCTAAACCAATCACTCCCATCAGTAATCACTCCCATCTTTCCCAAACAGCCGTGATAAATAGTCCTGTTTTTTTAGTTGGGCGTTATTACGAAGCATTAAAAATAAATGAATGAACTCTATGTTATGGAGTATTGGATTCACTTTTTATTATTTGTGTAATCATAAATTTTCGGGTTCGTTAGATACCCTTTTTCAAATGAATGTTGCTCGTTCAACGGATCTTTTGTCTTGTTGTTATTGACAGCGGCAGCGTCTGTAAAATATATATAATAACGGAGTATTCATGACGGCGTTCAGTCCCCCACGTGAGTTGTAATTTAATCCATTTAGTTTCTGCTTGTTTCGAGATTGCGTTGTTGGAAATGCGTGTTCTATTAAAATGCATTTGATTGTGTCTAAGGTTGTGTGATAAGGTGTAAAGTGAAGTGCTTTTACTATGCGGGGATTTGAGTTTATCGTGATTTGTGGTTTATTTTATCTTAGTCTAAAAGATGTTGATGTTTCTCCCACATATGCCTATTTGTGCATTGTGTGCAGTATATGTATATATGATATTAGCTCTATCACATGTTAGGTGTGGCGGATGGTTGTTATGTTCGTGTAGGGTATTTTATTTCGGTTTTTCCGTGTGTATATGCTGCAAATTGGCATCTAGACTGTTGCATCTTTTGTTACCTTTCTGTACGATTATGTATCCTGATAGGGATTCATTAGGTTCCCGTTAGCTGCTATTATGGTTCTTCCTGCGGGGGGTTGTTTGTGCTATAAGTTTGGGAGTGTGTGTAAGTTTTGGTAACGTGTGAAATATAGCGATAGATTAAATATAGATTAAGGAATTGCTTTTAAATCATTGACGAGAAAGTTATATATTATCATATTTTTTGCATTGAAGGCAGTTACAATGGTATATCGTATAAAACCATAATTTATGAAAATAATCATGACAAGCGACCTCGGCATATTTGCCCCCTACGTAAACTGGTACAACAGCCGTTTCAAACTTTATTAAGGTCATCAGCGATGTATACTACGATTCCCTCCGACAGAAATCGAAACCTCAGGAACCTCAGCACGCAGATCAGGACTTTACCACACCCAACGCATACACAGCAAACGATATAGACTAATTAGTTGTCATGGTAAATACGTCACTATTACAGACTACTATAACAAAGTAGAGTGACATTGAGAAGATCGTAAAGTATAGGCCATAGCTCCAACATGAGCGAATGAGATAAGTTAATTGCTTTTAGAAGCCATTGTTGAGAATTATATTATATATCTATACTTTTTTGCTGAAGCAGTTACAATTAGTAATACTTATATTCCCGAGCGCTTTCGACTGTTCGCCAGGTATCATCATGGGGTATAAAGTTAGTTTTAGTTTCATTTTCTTATTCTTTCATCTATGATTTAATTAAATTTGGTTGTGGTCATATTTTTTTAAAGAAGGGTGAAGTTAAGCAATGTGTTTAGTTATTAAAGAATTAATATTGTATCCTATTTTAAATGCTATTTTATTGATGTATTTTATAATTTTTTTATGCATATTGTTATCAGATTCTGTAGGCGTTTCTTTTATAATATAAATAATATAATAATAATATAAATATATAAATAATATATATATATAATATATAATATATATATATATATAATATCTTATATATATATATATATATATAATAATATATATATATATAAATAATATAATATATATATATATATATATATATATATATATATATATATATATATTATAATAGAGAGAAGAGAGACAGAAGAGAGAAAAAAATAGGTAGGAGAGGCTAAACAAGATAAATATTAAATATCTTAATATATATACTATTAATTGAGTTATTAATTATATATATATAATAATATATATTATATATATTAATATATATATAAATATATAGATATATATATATAATACATAAATATATATATATATATACAATATATATCTTACATATAACTTATATAATATAATATATATATATATATAATATATTATATAGAGAGAGAGAGAGAAGAGAGAGAAGCCAGAGAAGAGAGAGAAGAAATATTAGGAGGAGCTAAAAAGTAAATATTTAATATCAAAATAATTATATATATATACAAAAAAATTATAATATATAATATATATATATATATATATAATATATATATTATACTATATGATACCCTGTGATGACCCATATACATAATATATATATATATATATATTATATATATATATATATAATATATATAATATTTGCCATCGGGGAAGGCTCGTCAGTGACGAAATGATTTATTCTTTCATAGAGGCAGTGCATATTTTTATAAGCATCGAAACGTTAACAGACAAACATATTCACTGTAAAACCGTTCTGTTGTCTATTCAAAATGCCAAGGATACTGGAATATATTATTTATATTTATCCGACCAAATTAGGTGTCGAGAAAAACATTTTCTTACTCTTTTTCTTCCTTTTTATTCTTTAAAGCGCTTATTGAAGAAAATCCTATTTGAATATATATATATATAAGGTTCGTCTTTTATATATATTATATATAATAAGTCTATATATATTATAATATATAATATATATATATATATAATATATATCTTATATATATATATATATATATTATATATATAATCTATATATATTATATATATATATATATATATATATAGTCTTCTTATATATTATATATATAAATATATATATATTCTATATATTATATATATATATATTATATATATAAGTCTTCTTATATTATATATATATATAATATTATATATACTATCTTATATATATATACTTATATATATATATATATATATATATATATAGTATATAGTCTTCTATATATATATATTATAATATTATTATATATATATATAATTCTTATATATGTATATATATATAATATATATAATATATATATATATATATATATATATATATATATATATGGTCTTCTTCTATATTATATATATATATATATAATATATATATATAATATAAGGTTCTATATATATATATATATATATATATATATATATATATATATATATATATATATATATATATATATATATATATAATATATATAATATATATATATATATATATTATAATATATATAATAATATATATATATATAAGTCTGCTATATATATATATAAGGTTTTCTCATATATATATATATATATATATATATATATATATATAGGTCTTCTTATATATATATATATAAGGTCCTCTTATATATATACATATATGTCTTCTATATATATATATATATATAAGGTCTTCTTATATATATATATATATATATATAATATATATATATATATATATATATATATATATATATATATATATATATATATATATATAATAATATATATCTTATATATATATAATATATATATAATATATATATATATAATATATATAATATATATATATATTATATATATATATAATAATATAAGGTCTTCTATATATATATATATATATAATATATATATATATATATATATATATATATATATATATCGGGAGAAAAACCTTTTCTTACTCTTTTCTTTTTCTTTTCCTTTTTTTAATAATATTCTGTTGAAAGCGGCATTTTTAGAAAGATCCTATGAATGCCAAAAAATTAGCTGAGAGCCGTGTGAATCCCATCGTGTCGTGTGAGATCATCGCAATCTAATTGGAAATCCCTCCGAAGAGGTGATTTTCGATGCTTCCATAAATTGAAAGCAGCGAATAGAGATTGGCGTCCAACAATTTGAACATAGCTTGATTACCTTCAATAAAACACTTTGGAATTCCCAATTCTCTTTTTAATCATCCAACGTGTTAAACTCGATGCGAAATTAGACAGGACTTCGCATCACACCTCAACAACCGTTCATGTACATTAGGGCCACAAACATCTATCTGTTGTAATATTATGGGTAAATAAGTAGTGCTACAATACACCACTTGAATTTATAGACTCTCGGCCGAAACACATGTTCGCATTTCATTAACCATTTTTATCCATTCAACATTTTCTTTCCTTTATTTATTTTTATCCTTTCAACATGTATATATGGCTAAACTTGCAAATCGGTCGAAAAATTAGGGTGACTCAGAAAAAATAGAACCCAAATATTTGTAATAAACTATTATTTTTAGGTCAGGGTTAGGGTTTAGGGTTAGAGTTAGGGTTAGGATTAGGGTTTTGGGTTAGGGTTGGAGTTAGGGTTAGTTTAATGGGAAAATAAATAAATAATTTGGGTTCTGTTTTTTCTCGGTCACCCTGTAATAGTTTTAATTTTCCGACCGATTTGCAAGTTCAGCCATATATATATATATATATATATATATATATATATATATATATATATGTGTGTGTGTGTGTGTGTGTGTGTGTGTGTTCATGGAGTATTTTTGGTACATACGGTGTGCTACAACACACCACTTAAATCTATAGACTAAGCGAGGTCACGTGTTTAAACCTCAGCCTATCAACAGCCCTAATGTTAATGCGTGCTTGTTGACTACTCAATCACAGATACTGAAACGTCCATTTGCAATCATTGATGAATAACTTGCAATACTGAGAAGCAGCAAGGAACAACCAAAATATTCTTTACCAAGGATTTCCTTTTGGACAAGCGCTCTTGCTTGAAGCCTAAAGGATGACCCATAAAATCGTAATAGGTTATGGGGCCCAGCACGCTGTGCATTATACAGTAAAGTCTTAAAACAAACTGATTCAGATTTAAAAACATGATACATATTTAATAAGTAAATTTGCAAATGATCTTTTTTGTGTCCAACAATTTGAACACAGCTTGATTACCTTCAATAAAACACTTAGGAATTCCCAATTCTCTTTTTAATCATCCAACGTGTTAAACTTCAATGTAAAAAATTAGACAGAACTTCGCCCATCACACCTCAACAAACCATTCATGTACATTAGGGCCACAAACATAATGGTAGTGATTAACACAGCTTTAACGCCCTACCCCAGCTATGGTTAGCGGAATGAGAACAGGATACCCCCGTGGACTGAATAAAGGTTAGGTTCAAAGTTCCGTGATGCTCCGATTACGACCAAGATGGTTCCGATTACGACCAGAAGGTTCCCGAGTTCGAAAAAAGCTTCCCGAGTCCGAGAAGGTTCCTGAACCGAGAAGTTTCCCAAGTCCACAAGAAATACCTGAGAAGACCGGTGGGCACATCAGCCGAAACGTAATATGATAACAATTAAGATTGAGGACAATAGTCCCAAAATAAGGCAGATAATACTAATCATTGTGCTCATCTCAAATATTTAGAGAAATAAAACATCTATCTGTTTTGAATATATTGGGTATATAAGTTATGCTACAATACACAATTTAAATTCTATTAGACTAAGCAAGTCATGGTTTTAAACCTCAGCCAATCAACAGCCCTAATGCGTGTCTGGTTGACTTCTTAATCACTGATAACTGAGGACGTCTATTTGCAATCATTGACGGAGGGCTTGCAATACTGAGGAGCACCAAGGTACAACCAAAGGATAGAGAGATCGACTTTTTCTTTACCTTTAAACCGAAATGCACGCTAATTATTTTAATTACCAATTAATTATTAAACAAATTTGTATGACTTTAATTAAGCACATAATCTCCCAAAAAAATTGTCGGCCTTCGCCATTTCAAACAGATTGTTTGACCACTTCATAATATATATATATATATATATATATATATTAATATATATTATTTCTTTCCTTCTTTTTCGAATCCCTCGCCGACAAACATGATGTTACACAATGTATTCATTTGTGACCTCTGGTTGCTCGTTAGTCTAATTCTGGACCTTCTCGAACTGGGAGAACTTCTTTCGGACTAGAACCATATCGTAATTGGGTGCCATCGCGAATTTTGAAGGTCATGAGTTCGAGAAGGCTTTCCGATTCCGACAAGAAATACTTGAAAGAAGCCGAGGCATATCGACCGAAAGTTGTACAGATAATGCTAATATTTATTAATTAAAGAAAATGAAAAACGATGGAAAGAAGAGAGAATCTGCTGCCTAATATACAGTATTCATATATTTATATATATATATATATAATTATATATATATATATATATATTTATTATATTATAATATATATATATATCTTTCACAAACAAACTTAACAAACCGTCATCCCGTAATAATTTATTTCGGCAGAAACTCAAAAGATTTTTTTAATCCCCATTTGATATGGGGAAAATTGAAAATTGAAAAAAACACAGGTTCATTAAATGATGATCTTTATTCAGCCAACGCTGCAGGTTTCAATCTGTTTAGTAGATCTTCTTCAGTGCTTTTGTTTTAAGTAACATAAATAAATCCAGATAATAAGGAGTTTTTTTGAGAGTCTTAATTCAGATTTTTAGTGTGATTGATCAACAAAAGACTCTTTGCAATCTCCTTATTATCTGTGATAAATTGATTTTCCTTAAAACAAAAGCCCTGAGAGATCTACTAAACGGATCGAAACACTGCAGTGTTTGGTAAATAAACATGCTTATTTTATGAACCTGTGTTTTTTCACTATATTACATATTGTCAGATTCACTTCCATTTTTCTCTTCACACACACACCACACACACACACACACCACACACACCACCATAGATTTATGCCTATTTTGGAAGGCCAATTACAATGCGTATATCGTTATAAAATTCGATAATTATTGAAAATTATCGTGTCAAGTAAACTCGGCAAATAACGCCGCGACGTTGATAACCGTACAGCTGTTTCAACTTTATTAAGTCTCATCAGCGGTGTATACGAGATTACATGTCAGATTATTTTCAATAATCACGAATTTTATACGATATACGCATTGAATTGCCTTCAAAAAATATAAACAATAATATACTTTACTTAACAAAGCACATTTTCAAATTCTCCTCTCTCTCTCTCTCTCTCTCTCTCTCTCTATATATATATATATATATATATATATATATATATATATAGTCGGTGACTAACCAGGCCAAACCACTTCAGCGACTTGAAGCTGGCTTCGTTGATGGACACCCATTGCAGGACGAAAAACAAATACGTCAATAAAATTCCGGATGAACTCTTGGAGATCAACGGATATCCATCAAATAATGGAGTTGAATACCCTAAGGCGAATCATCCGAGGGAACGACTATATCAACCTACTTTTCAGCATCTTCTGCAGTTGGACCAGTTCAATGTATTGACTTTTGGAGTCGAACTGGAAATGCCAAAAAAAAGGGGGGGGGGGCGCTTACGCTGAAGAGCATCCCCTAAAACCTTTGCAAGTTAAGTTTTAAGGTGCCCCCACGTTCAATTCACACACACACACACACACGCAACGCGCGCAAACACACACACATACATACATACACACAACAAATAGTATATGTATTGTGTATATGCGTGGCGTAATCTACGTGTGTGTGTGTGTGTGTGTTGTGTAAATAAACGTAGGAAAAATCTTTAAATATGCCTCATGGGATTAATTTATTTCATTCTCATAGATGACAGTATCCCTACAGAAGAACTCTGTATGGAATGATCCTCAATACCAAGGATTATAATATTATACATATATATAAATATATATAATATATATATATAATATATTATATTTTATATATATATATTATATGTTGGTGTGTGTGTGTGTGTGTGTGTGTGTGTTAAGTTGAAAATGGTAGCGAATCCAACGATATGTTGAAATGAAAAATAAAGGAAAGAATATATTGAATGGATAAAACAGGTTTATTTATTTTATCTTATTATACTGACATGTGTTTCGGTCAGGAGTTCATCCATGTACACATATATTTTCTCTATTATTATTTCAAATACAAATAAATAACAAATACACATAATAGATTAATCCTTAGTGTTTAAATCAAAATCGGTTGTAATACGAAGAATTTCTGAGATGTTCGAAAAAAGAACTTTTTTAAAAATCGGTTAAAGACATTTTTTAACAGAAAATCACAAATAAATAAATGAACACAATACACTTACGCATAAATTAAATAATAAAAATCTTATTCAACAAAATTCAAATATTCCTCATGCATTGAAAATTAAAAATTCCACCTTACTTAGTTCCTTATATTCTCCAGCCATCCCTCCTTTTCAAAATCCGTCACATGCTACGATGACTCAACATAACTGTTTCTCTATCGCTGTAGAACGTTTTCTTATTTATTATTTAATTTATGCGTATGTGTGTTGGTCGTGGGTTATTTATTAATTTTGTCATTAATATCATTATAGTGATTTTCTGTTAAACATTTCTTCAAGCGATTTCAAAAAAGTTCTTTTTTCGAACATCTCAGAAATACGCCGTATTACAACCGATTTGATTTAAAACACCAAGGATTTACTCTGACGAAGGCCGTTATTTCCTTGTATGGACCGGGTTAGCTTAGTCGGTAGAGCGTTCGGCTAGAAACCACAAGGTTCCTAGTTCGATACCGGTCCTCGCCAACTCAGCGTATGAGTAGCACAGCGATCTTGCGGTAAAGTAAGGAGCTGATGATAGGTGTGGTGCTCCACCTCTGACGCAAAAACAATCTCCTTAGTCTAGCGCTATTGAAAAGGGGATAGACTCACTCGCTGACTGGCTAATACCGACTTTAGGCCGCCCAGACGACTTTCATTTACTCTCTACGAAAGGTAAGCTAGGCTAGTCCACATACCCACCCCTGATTTTTATTTCCTTCTTTAAGGGGCTAACGTCTAAACGTTCTGTAGGATATATTTTTCTTTTCGCCTTTCTTCAATAGTAATTTTTTGTGGGTTGGAATTTCAAATACGTTCTACAGAACCTCCATCTGTATATCTTTCCTAGTTTGTTCTTCGACGTATCTTCATCGCAACTGATCTTACAACATGTAAGCTATGGAGTAAATCTGGTAGGCAAAGAGTTAACAGCAGGTGTCCTCAGATCTCCAGATCTTATCTAAGTATCCTAGTTTATTCTATTGTCTGCCGTCTCGATTTTTCTCTGATCTCTAAAATATTTTTCTTAAAGGTTGTTCATTAAACAATCTCATTTCCTTACCGGAATATATATGTCAATATGAGTATGAGCAAGATGAAATGAAAACAACACACAATGCTGTTAAAGAGAAAACGATTTTAAAATATTCATAGCTGATACTGATCAATATTTCGACTTTACAAAAATCATCATCAGAGCCAGTTACTCCGTGTTGTTGGTGGTCGGAGATAAATTGAATGAAGTTCAAACAAAAAACCTTGATTTTGCAAAGAAGAGAACGAAAGGTGTTACATTATTCCCAATGGGGCATTCCCGCCACAATGTGTATATCTTTTTTGTCGGTCACCGCTTAATTGTAGAGGATTTGAGGGTTAGCAACATAGAGTTCTCTTCTTTGCAAAATCAAGGTTTTTTGTTTTGAACTTCATTCAACTTTTATCTCCAACCACCAACATCACGGAGTAACTGGCTCTGATGATGATTTGTAAAATCGAAATATTGGTCAGTATCAGCTATGTATATTTTATAAATTGTTTTCTCTTTAACAGCATTGTGTGTTGTTTTCATTCCATCTTGCTCATACTCATACTGTCGGATTCATTCCTTTTTTTAACTTATATGGCAATATATATTAAATCTTATGACACCATGTTGCGGGACTTAGAATATACTGACTGTATCCCTTGCAGAGGGGTAAGGCCTTTACAGGAAGGTGCTGCGTACTGGCTTCACATTCTATATGTTATATATCGGCTCCTTCAAACTCACGACGCTAATTCGTGTATGTTAGTACTGGTGTTTTCACTGTACCCAAAGCGATGTATGTTAGTAGTCAGCTACTACCGACTACTGGACTACAATAAACAACAGATACGTGTGTACAAAGAGAGAACCCTTCTTTATTTTCTTCGGTGTGTGGGTGGTGAAGGCGCAGAGGTTACCAAGTGCCCAAGGGTTGACGATGACTACTACTACTGTTGGGATGGTCTGGCCATGTTGAGGTAAAGGGTGGACGATCCTCACTGCCCGCTGGCAGCGATCGACCGTGTCGACGGTCGCTCGTTGTGCTCTGTTCGCTGTCTCCTGTCTGACTGTCTAACTGACCCTGTCGGCTCGACCCTCTGGCTTTTGTATTGACGACACGCCTACGCATCTTTATCTTTTGATCTGATAACGGATGTTTGTTTATCTTATCCCTGCATCCTTGACCGGAAAGCCTCACTTCCGTTTTTTAACTTCTTTGTTCGCCTCTACCGGGAAAATAAGTCCTTTGTAATTTTTGTCGTCTTTTCTTTGTTTCGCTCGTACAATGTACAACAGAAGGGATATCCTAGGCATGGCACTAAACTGCAACCAACCAACCAACCAACCAACCAACGAAGCTAATAAGACATTTATATTCTTGATTAGATTACTGTTGACCTTTTTTTCTACCTACTATTCTGGGCTTATAAGAAATTCAAAGTAATTTCATTGTAGTCCTTAAATGGATGTTTATTTCGAGTTAAGTTAACTCATAGATCAAATTATCTGATTGGGGAAAAATTAACCAACGTTATATTGACAAATAAGTAAGACAGTCTTTTTTTTCACAACAGGGTCAGTTTCTTTTATTTATATTTTTTAACAGAATTCTGTATTCATGGTTCTTTACTAAAAAAGCTCTTGCATTGAAATTTATAAAAATCTTTTGATATAATTATTCAAACCTCTTATCTTTATAGAAAAGAAGTAAAAATAGTTTTTTGTCTGTTCATTTTTTTCATATTTCATAAAATAAAACACCTCGTAAAAATAAAAATATTTCCCAAAAAATATTTTAGGAATAAACGATTTCAGACATATTTCATCAAAAGCGATTATTGATATTTTCGAGAAAATCGGACCATTAATTGATTTTTCATGGAGATTTTTTAAAAAGCCTCTAGTCATAACTTGTTTTAGCTACATTAAATTTCAATTGATTTAACGGTGCAAAAATGTAAACATTGTTTTTTTGTTTATAATTTTCGTTATTCTGTAAGTTGACTTTTTTTAATCATTAGGGGGTTGGTTAATATCTTTTCTTTCGAATGGACAACATTTTTTAAAGATAATATTAACCTTTATGCAAGGTTCATTGTGTTAAAAATAGGGTGGGTGGGATTTCATGAAGAAAAATTGGTGGTACCTTGTGATTTTAAAGGGAAATTCGACGCGCTGTAAAGAGGTTAAAGGGTTAAATCCTACTAAACGGACATAAATTCCACCATTGTATGTCACCCTGCGAAAGAAAGGAAATTACTAAAAATCAAGGAGTTAACCAAATTTATTGAAATTTCACTGTTGATACATTCATGAATAAAGGATATAATACACTATTTATTTTATTTTAAAACTTTGATTGGTTTGTAGGTTACTTTTATTTAAACACTATTTTAACCGACACTTGTATTAGTCTTTATATGTGTGAAATACTCAAGTACTTTCCTTAGAAGTGAGCTTAAATCGAACTTAACGAACCTAAATTCCACTATCGTATGTCACCCCTCGAAAGAAAAATATAGCAAAAATCAGGAATTAACAAAATTTAATGAAATTTTCAATGTTGATATATAAATGAATAAAGGATATAATACACCATTTATTTCATTTTAAAACTTACATTTTTCATGTCAATTAACTTTGCATCACGTATGTTTGTGAATCTGTGTTACGCCTCAAAGATACATGGTTCAAAGTTAACTCGGTGGGTGACTGAACATATGATGAGCACATGAACTAAGAATGAACTAAGTTCTATAAAAATATTAAAATACTTTTCCTAATATCCGATTTTTCCCTACCCTCGGAGATGATAAGTGTTTAAATAGATGTAAACTAAAAACCCGTCAGTGAAATACTCAAGTACTTTCCTTAGAAGTAAGCTTAAATCGAACTTAACGAACCTAAATTCCACCATCGTATGTCACCCACCTCGAAAGAAAGAAATACAAAAAATCAGGGAATTAACAAAATTTTATGAAATTTTCAGTGTTGATATATAAATGAATAAAAGATATAATGCACCTGTTATTTTATTTAAAAACTTGTGCATTTTTTCGGGTCAGTTAATTTTGAACCACGTATCTTTGAGGCGTAACACAGATTCTCAAAAATACGACGTTCAAAGTTAACCGACCTGAAAAACTGTAAATGTTTTTAAAATGAAATAATTGGTGCATTATATTGTTTATTCATTAATATATCAACACCGAAACTTTCATTAAATTCGGTTAATTCCCTGATTTCTGGTAATTTCTTATCATTTTGGTGGGGTAACATATGATGGTGGAATTTAGGTCCAGTAAGTTCAATTTAACCAAAATGTGTATATAGAAAGTCCTTTATTAGACATACGTGCGGGTCAAGGTATTAATATTATGAATGTCTGACAAAAGATGCATTCGAACCCGTTCAACGGGCGGTCGACCAATAATTATCTCTGAGAATTATTGACAATAGAAGATACCCGATATCTCGTTAGCCAACCAACCAGCCAACCAACCAACCAACCAACCAACCAACCAAACAAACTAATCAACCAACCAAGCAGCCAGCTAACCACCAACAACCAGCCAGCCAGCCAGCAACCCAACCAATCAACCAACCAACTAACCAACCAACCAGCAAACCAGCAAACCAACCAACCAACCAACAAACCAGCCAGCATGCAACCCAAACAACCAACCCGCCATCTAACCAACCAACCAACCAACCAACCAAACAACCAATCAACCAGCCAACCAGCCAACCAGCCAGTCAACCAACCAACCAACCAACCAACCAGTCAACCAACCAACCAACCAGCCAACCAACCAAACAAACAACCAACCAACCAACCGAATGAGACATTTGCATATTGATTAAATTATTTGTGACCCATTTTTGCTACTTACTATTCTGGTCTTATAAGCTATTCAAACTAATTTCATTGTAGCCCTTAAATGGGTGTTTATTTCGAGATAATTTAATAAAATTCATAATTTATTCATAATTCAAGAAAAATACATTTCATTTGTAAAACGAAAGGGCATTTCCTTTTCTTTTAAACAAAAGTCACTTTCCGCATATTGTAATAAATTGGTTTATCATAGAATTCGAGAAAGATAAAATTCGTGTGCATAAACTTTCCTCTTACATTTCTTTTTAACTTATATTAAAACTAATTATATGTTTTAATCATATGTTTATTATCAATATGTTTTTATATCTTTATTATATGTTTATTATTTAACATATTTTATCATATCTTTATTATATGTAATGCGTTTATTACATCCAACGCGTTTTTCTTCTTAATAACATCCTAGTCATGCCAATGCATTTATTAAAAAAGAAAATATCTGAATCGCGCGATCCTGTTTATAACAACTAATCTTATCAATGATTGGCTGTAGAATTGGCCATTCAGATATAAAGAGTTCGAGGATCGCGTTGACGTATTTATAACGTTTTTGTTGGCGTTGCCCAAGGGTGGCGTGTTGGAGTTTGACCATCTCCAACGGGGTCCGGCTGGTTGAGGGTGTATTATGTTGGAAGACCCGAAACCCCCCTATGAAGCCAGCCAATAACATAACTGACGACGCCATCCTGCGCTATGTCTAGCGTATTTAAAACACTTATCATATGTTTAATATATGTTTATTATCTAATATATTTATTATATGTTTATATATATGTTTATTATTTGACATATTTTATTATATGTTTATTACATTTTTATTATCAATATGTTTATTATTTTAACATATTTTATTATATATGCTTATTATTTAACCTATTTTATTATATGTTCATTATATGTTTATCATATGTTTATTTTTTAACATATTTTATTATGTTTATTCTTTGTTTATTATATGTTCATTATTTAACATATTTTATTATGTTTATTATATGTTTAATTATATGTTTATTATATGTATTTAACATATTATGTTTATTACATTTTTATTATCAATATGTTTATTATTTAACATATTTTATTATATGTTCATTATATGTTTATCATATGATTATTATATGTTTATCATATATTTATTATTTAACATATTTTATTATGTTTATTATATGTTTATTATATGTTTATTATTTAACATATTTTATTATGTTTATTATATGTTTATTATATGTTTATTATTTAACATATTTTATTATACGTTTATAATATGTTTATTATCAATGTGTTTATTATATGTTTATTATATAATTCGAGAAAGACAAAATATCGTGTGCATACACTTCCCTCTTACATTTCTTTTTAACTTATAAGGAACTGTAACACTTGATTTTATCGTTCGATTTTTCTTTCATCTGTTTTTTATGCTACTGTTTTGTTTTGTAGACATCAATTATTCAGGCGGCATTCACACTTGACATCAATTTGTATGGACACTTCAAGAATAGACTGAAAGCAGCAGGAAACATATTTACAAGACAGAATTGATTCAATAGTTCTTCAAGTGATGAAGCACACTTTAATATATATATATATATATATATATATATATATATATATATATATATATATATATATATATGGAGGATATGTGATTAATTGAGGTCATACCTAATTTTGAAAATTAATTAGTTAATAATTCATGAATTTAGGCGGGCATATATGTTCAAATGTAAGGCTAGACAAATCGAGAAAATGTCAATCCCTGAATGTACATTTCGACATATTAGGTCTCATCTGCACGTTTATAAACATATATATAACCTGGATGATGAGACCTAATAGGTCGAAATGTACATTCAGGGATTTGACATTTTCTCGATTTGTTTAGCCTTACATTTAAACATATATGCCCGCCTAAATTCATTAATTATTAACTAATTAATTTTCAAAATTAGGTATGACTTCAATTAAGCACATATCTTTCAAAAATTGTCGGCTAAAAGCCATATCAAATAAACACATTGTTTGTTTACTTACTCTCATATATATATATATATATATATATATATATATTATATATATATAGATGAAGGGTGGCTTACCGCGGAATATGGGCACGATCGTTGGAGGTGCACAGAATCCAGGAGTTAAGTCCGTGATAAAACAAATACAAAGTGCTCATACAAAGTAGAGCAAATTTATTAAAGAAATGGATACAATAGAAACCTACTCGAGTTTTCACCATTAGGATCTTCAGGGTTAAATCCACTGAATTTATCGAGTTACTGATTAATTGCAGCCGATTACACGTGTGTTCATTAAATAAGATAACTCGATTAATTCAGTGGATTTAACCCTGAAGATCCTAATGGTGAAACTCGAGTAGGTTTCTATTGTATACATTTCTTTAATATATATAATATATATATTATTATATATATATATATTGTGTTAAACTCTACTGACGATTCTTTGTTGTACGAGTTGTTGTTCGATCATTTCTGTTTGGCCATCTTTTTAATGTCAGGGTGGAACTGGTGTAACAATCCACAAAGGTTTCTTCACGAGCGCTTTCGTCATGTCTATCTGCCATCTTCAGGTGTGAAACTGATGGAATGTTTCAGTTGTCTCGATTTTAAAACGAGCAGTAGCGTAGGAATTGGTAGTGGGAGGTAGTAAGAATCGGTAGTGGGAGTAGTACCTCGCACTACCAATTCCTACGCTACTGCTCGTTTTACAACGAGACAACTGAAACATTCCATCAGTTTCACACCTGAAGATGGCAGGTTATTTACGGTTATTTACATGATGTTTATAGATGAATTTTTATCATACATTCAACATACACTGAACATCTTTCATCTTTTACTCATACACATTCTTAATGTCCTGAAGAAGGTCTTAATTTTTACGTTTTTACGTTTTTTTTAAACGTTTTTTTAAACGAAATACTTAAGTGTCGACATAAAGAGTTTCCATAGTTCATGACATCCTGTGTTTGTTTTCTTTAAAACATTTTCTCCACATACTGTCGGATTAATTTTCTCATCTTACTTCCAAATATATATATATATATATATATATATATATATATATATATATATATATATATATATATATATATATGAATTTAACATTTTGAAAAAACAATTAGTAATTATTATCTGCTGACAGAAATCTGTTTCGACGCCTTATAGAAGGGTCATCTTCAACGAGCAAAAATATATGAAAAGAGACGGGATAAAACCGTTTGAAGAAAATAGGGGGTACAAACACACGCTGGAATGCTTGAATTTTTTTCAAATGCGCATACTGTTTCAAAAATAAAATAAATTTTATTTTTAAAATCAGAAGCATTTTTAATTCAAAAATAAACTCAAAAAGAGTTTGGTGTAAATATATAAAAAGTGTAAGAGATTATCAAAAATGTTCAAAATATGATCCAGCATTAAGTTGTTTACATATCCACAGTACAATTGAAAGAAGATGTTAAAATTTCAAAAAGTTTGTGGTGTAGGTAACTTTTTTTTTTTTTTTTTTTTTTTTTTTTGTAGTGTTCGTAGAATAATCTTCGGAGGTGTAAAAATCCGTATATTTTGTTTTTTCATGAGACAAATGTGTAAATAAATGGAAATTAATTCCGACAGAATGAATTTAACATTTTGAAAAAACAATTAGTAATTATTATCTGCTGAAAGAAATCTGTTTCGACGCCTTATAGAAGGGTCATCTTCAACGAGCAAAAAATATATGAAAAAGAGACGGGATAAAACCGTTTGAAGAAAATAGGTTTTGAATAGATTAATTTCCATTTATTTACACACACACATATATATATATATATATATATATATATATATATATATATATATATTAGTAAAGAAATAACAAAAGACTTAGAGATTTAGCTTTATAGTCTATTTCAGGGAGCTTAGACCATAATGCTAAATTTCTAAGTCTTTTGTTATTTCTTTAATTACAAATTTGCTCTGTGACTCTAACTTTAAGAGCACACATCGAGCTCTCAAACTGCGACAGGTTTTTTAAAAATAAAACTCTTGTGTCGTAAGGAAGATTTATTCTCTGGACTTTTGGATTATTATATATATATATATATATATATATATATATATTATATATATATATATATATATCACAGGACTATAAATTTAATATATATATCACAGGACTATAAAATTTAAAAGATAAAAAATATTTTAGAAAAAATATCTGTTTTCAAATGCCTTTAAAGTAATAAAGAATTCATCATTCGCATCTGATGAGTCGGGAGAATTAGACATTTTTGTCTAAGCTCCCTGAAATAGACTATAATGCTTAATCTCTAAGTCTTTTGTTATTTCTTTACTTTATATATATATGACTGTGACTCTAACATTTAGAGCACACATTGAGCTCTCAAACTGCGACAGGTTTTTTTAAATAAAACTCTTGTGTCGTAAAGAAGATTTCTTCTCTGGACTTTTGGATTATATATATATATATATATATATATATATATGTGTGTGTGTGTGTGTGTGTGTGTGTGTCTGTGTGTGTGTGTGAGTGAGGGGTTGATAGGTTGTCGAGATATTGTCCTGGTTATCCATGCTGCTGGCGATTATGATGATGATGATGATGATAATGATGTAGAAGAAAATTGAGTTACAAGCGGAAGGAATTAAGCTCGTAAGTCAATGTAACATTCTATTACATTCACGTTAGCTGGGGCATTAGAATGCACCGACTGCACCTCTGCAGAGGGGTAAACTCCTCCAATGGGGCCACCTGTTGGCCATGGTGGTGACCTGTGATGCTTAAGGATAGAACCCAGATGGCTGAGCAGTCCATGATATGCATTATTCCACTTTGGTTCTTATTTGGGCTAGACGGGCGGTCGGAGAGGCCCCTTCCGATCAATCGGCTGATTACGTCAAGCCCTAGCACCTATATGATTGCCCCTACCCTGTTGCCCTTATGGCAAGCCCCAAACCCTTTTTATCATATGGGTTCTAGAAGGCAGTGGCTGAGGGTCTACATGTCCTGGGAATGACGTTAAACTCTATCTGATGGTGAGGTTCCAGTTCTGGAGGTTTGGGAAATGTGGAGCACCCCTTCATGACCATTGCTCCCTGGTCCACTTTGACCTGGGGTGGTAGTACCTGTTAGGGTCCCATCTATGGGTTAAATAGAAAAAATGTATTTACTAAAAAAAATTGTGTATCCATTTATTTCAAAACTTTATTGGCATTAAATAACACACTGAGGTTGATATGCCGTAAAACAAACTAAACCAAACCAAATCATGTTAATTTTACCTTTCTTTGCAGCTTTGTTATTAATACTCTTGTTCCTTAATCTTACAACTGTTATCATCTTGCAAAACAATCTGGTTAAAAATGGGACCGTCCAATTCGTCCAAGCTGAAATGCATATAAATGTAAACGTAAATCCTCATTATCTGGTGTTGCTTATCATTGTTATCAGCCTCATATTAATACTCGTGTTCCTTAATCTTACGACAGTTATCATCATGCAAAACCCTCTGGTTAAAAATTAGATCGTCCAAATCGTCCTAGCTGAAATGCATATAAATGTAAACGTAAATCCTCATTATCTGGTGTTGCTTATCATTTTTATTAGCCTCATATTAATACTCTTGTTCCTTAATCTTACGACTGTTATCATCTTGCAAAACAATCTGGTTAAAAATGGGACCGTCCAATTCATCCAAGCTGAAATGCATATAAATGTAAACGTAAATCCTCATTATCTGGTGTTGCTTATCATTGTTATCAGCCTCATATCAATACTCTTGTTCCTTAATCTTACGACTGTTCTCATCATGGAAAACCCTCTGGTTAAAAATTAGATCGTCCAAATCGTCCTAGCTGAAATGCATATAAATGTAAACGTAAATCCTGATTATCTGGTGCTGGCTCTCATTATTATCAATACACTTGTTCCTTTATCTTACGACCGTTATTATCTTCTCCATCACCGAGGTGGTAATAAATAGTCTTTTTTTTGTCTTATTTTTTGTCTCATTTTTTTAATATTTTTTTTTTGAGCCCGGCTTCTGGGTTGAATGTGATCGGATTATACAGGTCGTTGAAAATTCAAGACAACACTTGTGTCGCTTCCATTTAAAAAAAAAACATTCGAAAAGAAACAAAACTGTTGCGATTCCTGTTTGCAACTAAATGGATAATTATGTCGCTAATGACAGCCAGCAGCGAATTCTGCTCTCTGGACAAAAACATCACGTGTGCGCGTCAGAGTTAAAGGTCAACATTCGTAAGGCCATTATTATTCCTGACAAGGTCCTTTTAGAGAATCAGTCGGGTAAGTTTGTGAAATGTAGGATAATGTACAGATCTATATTCATCTTGTGTGGGTAAGAGTTTTGTGAGCAGAAAGATAATGGCTATTAATATTTACGCGTTTGGGTCAGTGAGCAGTGAGTGAGACAGAGAGTGTGTGAGACAGAGGGTGTGTGAGGCAGAGGGTGTGTAAGATCGAGAGCGTGTGAGGCAGAGGGTGTGTGTTACAGAGAGTGTGTAACAATGTGCGATCCAGAACGACTGAGACAGAGTGTGTGTGAGGGCAGAGGGTATGAAACAGACTGCGTTAGACAAAGAATGTGTGCGACAGATAATGTGTGTAACAGAGTGAGTGATTTAGAGCGACTAAGGCAGAGCATATGTGAAACAGAGTGTGAGACAGCGAGACATGAGACAGAACGTGTGAGGCTGAGGGTATGTGAGGCAGAGAATGTGTGTGAGACAACGAGAGTGGTGTGAGACAGCGAGAATGTGTGAGCAGAGTGTCTGACAGAGAGTCTGTAAGACAGGGAGTGCGTGAGACAAAAACGTGTGAGGCAGAGTTATGTATAAGAGAGAGAGAGAGAGAGAGAGAGAGAGAGAGAGAGAAAGAGAGAGAGGGTAGATAGAGAGAGAGAGGGGGTGGTGGTGTTATATATCCGTTACACCGGGTATATAAATTGCGAGAGAGTGAGTGAGTGAGAGAGAGAGAGACAGAGAGAGAGAGAGAGTGAGTGAGAGAGAGAGAGAGGGAGACAGAGAGAGAGAGAGAGAGAGAGAGAGAGAGAGAGAGAGGATAGCTAGACAGACAGATAGATAGATAGATAGAAAGAGAGAGGGATATATATATATAGAGAGAGAGAGTGTGTGTTGGTGTTGTTATACCCGTTACGTCGGGAGAGAGATAGAAAGAGAGATATTCTGTGTGTGAGAGAGAGAGAGAGAGTGTGTGTGTGTGTGTGAGACTGAGAGTGTGTGAGAGAGAGAGAGAGTGTGTGAGAGAGAGAGAGTGTGTGTGAGACAGCGTATGAGGCAGAGGGTATATAGCACAGACTGTGTTTGATTCAGAGTGTGTGTAAGATAGACAGTGTGTAAGACAGAGAGTGTGTGAGGCAGAGGGTATGTGAGACAGAGTGTGAGACAGAGTGTGTGTGAGACTGAGAGTGTGTGAGACTGAGAGTGTATGAGACTGAGAGTTTGGAAGACTTTCTATAAGACATATTGGAAATAAATAGTGCAAGTAATATAATTTTGGTAACCAATGCTTTTTTTAGTAAAAATAATTTCCAATGGACTTTTATAGTAAATAAGATTTCCAATTCACTTTTATAGTAAAAATCATTTCCAATGCATTTTTATAGTAAAAATGATTTCAATGCATTTTTATAGTAAATATGATTTCCAATGCTCTTTTGTAGTAAAAATCATTTCCAATGTATTTTTATAGTAAAAATCATTTCCAATGCAATTTTATAGTAAAAGTTATTTCCAATGCATTTTTATAGTAAAAATCATTTCCAATGCACTTTTATAGTAAAATCATTTCCAATGTATTTTTATAGTAAAAATCATTTCCAATGCATTTTTATAGCATTTTTATAGTAACAATCATTTCCAATGCATTTTTATAGTAAATATGATTTCCAATGCACTTTTATAGTAAAAATCATTTTCAATGCATTTTATAGTAAAAATCATTTCCAATGCATTTTTATAGTAAAAATCATTTCCAATGCATTTTTTATAATAATTATGATGTTATTAAGAACACATTTTATGACATTTTTGTGTTAAAGCATGCAGTTGTATTGTTTTCGAAAAGTTTCTAAGATTTGTTTATTTCGCACGGAGACTTTCAAAATAGCTACCGGCTTGTTTCAAAGTGAAAAATATCATAAAATCTCTTTTTAATAACAATTAAGTTCATTTCAGATAATGGGCACGGACAATTTTATGCTAGGAATTTAGCCAGCTAAGGGTGAAAATTACCGCTAAATCTATCTAAAAAAAAGTTTTTCTACGAAAATCGAATGGTTTTGACGATACACACTGATATATCTATCATCGTTATCGTCCAGTATTTGAGCTCGGTTCAACGATTCAATTTACAGTGGCGATAAACGTTATCATAAGAGCGCATCTCATTTCTTTATATCATCTCTTTTCTGATTAGATGGCTTTGACAATAAAACCTGTTGAGTTGTACGGATTGTTTTATATTCATTACCAAAACGATAAACACAGAAAAGAACAACACAACAAAAATCCTTAGATGTCTCCCTAAAGTTGGATCCCCGATATTAGAAAATGGGAAAAACCAATTTCCTGCTGATGTTAAAGCCGCCAAAAATGGGGGACACACTCGAGACAATTTATGCAGCAATGAAATTTCAATAGGAATTCGAAAACAGTTTCCTTTTTTATATGTGTGTGTGTGTGTGTGAGAGAGAGTTTGTCAGTGTATGGAGAGAGAGAGAGAGAGAGAGAGAGAGAGAGAGAGAGAGGAAAGAGACAAACAGAGAGAGAGGGACAGAGAGAGAGAGACAGAAAGAGAGACAGAGAGAAGGGGAGAGACAGAGAAACCGAGAGAGAGAGAAACAGAGAGAGAGAGAGAGAGAAGGAGAGAGACAGAGAAGGAGACAGAGACAGAGAGACAGAGAGAAGGAGAGACAGAGAGAAGGAGAGAGATGGAGAGAAGGAGGGAGAGACAGAGAGAAGAGAGAGAGAAGAAGGAGAGAGACAGAGAGAGAGAGAAGGAGAGAGAGAGAGAAGGAGAGATAGATAGGAGAGGGGCAGAGAGAGACAGAGAGACAGAGAGAAGGAGAGAGACAGAGAGAGAGAAGGAGAGAGACAGAGAGAGAGAGAAGGAGAGAGAAAGAAGAAGAGAGAGTGAAGGAGAGCGAGAGACAGAGAGAGACAGAGAGAAAGAGAGAGAGACAGAGAGAGACAGAGAGACAGTGAGAGAAAGACAGAGAGACAGAGAGACAGAGACAGACACAAAGAGAGACAGAGAGAGACAGAGAGAGAGACAGAGAAGGAGAGAGAGAGAGCGAAGGAGAGAGAGAGAGAAAAGGGAGAGAAAGAGACAGAGAGAGACACAGAGAGAGAGACAGACACAAAGAGAGAGAGAGACAGAGAGAGACAGAGAGAGACAGAGAGAGAGAGAGAGAGAAAAGGAGAGAGAAAGGAAATGAATCCGACGGTATAAGTATAGATAAAAGGATATGAAAACACACAATGCTGTTAAAATGAAAATATCTTATATCATATTCATAGCTAATATTGAACACTATTGAAGATGATTTTTATAAATCGAAATATTGTTCAATATTAGCTATGAATATGATATAAAATATATTCATTTTTAACAATATTGTGTGTTTTCATATCCTTTTATCTATATATATGTTCAAAAAATAAGATGAATTTATTTATCGACGCTTAAACGTTTCGGTTTCTTTAAACCTTCATCAGGAAGAATTATGGGGTGAAGTAATTGATGGATGTTTTATAGATGACAGGAGATAAAAAGAAACTTTATAATTTTTGTTGTTGTTGTTGTGTAACTGTATTTGTTCATCGTTATATTTTTCAGAAAAAAACCTGATGAATGTTTAAAGAAACTGAATCTTTTAAGCGACGATAAATAAATTCATCTTATTTTTGGAACACTTGATTTTTTAAATTTCTTACTATTGTCGGATTTATTTCCATATTTACTCCCATATACACACACACACACACACACACACACACACACACACATATATATATATATATATATATATATATGTATATATATATATATATAACTTGTTTCTTTCACAATGTATTTTTCCACGTTACTCTGAACATCCTCTCATATTCTCTCCTCTCTTTTGATTTTCTTTCCCTCTCTTTCCAACGATTTCCTCCTGACCATTCAAATTCTACTCACAAATGCTATCCCACCCACTTGACCCCTTCCCAAATCCACCCCTCTCCATATATTCTCTCTTCTATAAAAACACTTGTATGATGCCTTAAGGGTCAATTAAATGACTGATGATGCTGAACTTAATGCTTGTCTGAGTTTTGTTTCTGTGTTCCACATATCTCTACTAGTTTCTGTCGGATTTACTCCAATCCTCTTTCCTCATATATATATATATATATATATATATATATATATATATATATACACACATCCATTAACAAAAAAAACTGTTATTTTATACATTACGTCCTAATCTAATTCAATAGGACAAATTAGCAATGAAAGACGGGAATGATGGAAACTCATGGAAGTGTTAGTTACAAAGTTGTTCTATTTTTCGATTATACTCCCCTCTGTTTGAAGTCATTATATTTGCATTCATATTTGGTTTCATTAAACTTTCTAATTGAATATAATATTTTATAATATTTTATTACCTCCAAACTTAACTACTTGCACTCTACGGAGGGTGCATATATGTGCTAGTTCCCTTAATTTTGGTTAGACGCATTTTCTTTGTCTTTGAAATATTCTTAAATATTATATTGTTTGTTGAATTCTTTAAAATCGTTTCATAAAATTTTCTATTTGAATACTCTGAACCAAAAGCCTCGAAAATGGTCGTTAAAATTGTTTTAAAATCTTCAAAAGGAAGAATTACGCTAAAGTAAAATCAATGAAGAAATATTGCAAATCTGCAAAATGAAATTGAATAAAAATGGCGTTCGTTCTAAGTATACAGATTTATTGTCCTAAATAAGTACAAACTTTTTTTTATTATAAAACAACAACAATAAATAATTTGGTAAAAGAGAACAAATTCCTCGTATATTCCTACCATAAAATATATTTATATAGGTTTCTATATAAGAACAAGTTTATTTATATAGGTTTTGGTTTGGTTTGTTTTGTTTTACGGCATATCAACCTCAGTGGGTCATTTAATGTCGATAAAGTTTTGAAATAAATCAATTCTTAATGGATAATACATTTTTTTAGTAAATACATTTTTTCTATTTAACACATAGATGGGACCTAGTAGGTACTACCACTCCGGGTCAGAGTGGACCAGGGAGCAATGGTGATGAAGGAGTGCTCCACATTCCTAAAACCTCCAGAACAGGAACCTCACCATCAGATAGAGTTTAACGTTATTCCCATGACATGTAGACCCGCAGTCACCGCCTTCTAGCGCCCATATGATAAAGATGGGTTGGGGCTTGCCATAAGGGTAATAGGGTTGGGGCAATCATAATCATATAGGTGCTAGGGCTTGACATGACCAGCCGATTGATCGGAGGGGGGCTCTCCGACCGCCCGTCTAGCCCAAGATAGGGCCAAAGTGGAGTATTGCATTGGGGGAGTCTTACCCCTCTGCCGAGATGCAGTCGGTGCATTCTAACGGTTATATAGGTTTACATATAAGTTAATTTATATAGGTTTATATAAGTTTAATCATATAGTTTATTTATATAAGTTTATTTATATAGTTTATTTATATAAGTTTATTTATAAAAAGGGTTGGGGCTTGCCATGAGGGCAATTGGGTCGAGACAATCATATAGATGCTAGGGCTTGATTTCTTGTTGTTGTTATATACCCCCATTCTTGAGTATATACACAATGTTCGTTCACTAGAGAGGGGAGAGAGATAGATAGAGTATGAGAGATGAGATGCATAACTTACTTTCTTATTCGCTTGTTTAGCCATTCAACCGTCTAGCTTCTATTCTTTCTCATCATGGTCGCCATGTTGACTTTTATCTTGATTCCTTTTCTTTCTTGGTCAGTCTTCTTGCTAAGACATGCATCAACCAACAACTCCATACTGTTCTTTTAAAAACCTTTTATTTACTTAACTAAGTTTCTTTCTTACTAACTAACACACACAGCGCTGAGTTGAGTCAGCCGAAGCAAACGGGACGTCTCCCCTGCTCTAAATATCGGCTCGAACTGAGTAACAAATTTAAAATCACTTGACGTGCGAGACTTCAACTGTCAGTAATTTCCGTCCGTGATATGAAAGGAACCATCCCTGCAGAAATACAGGGGGTTGCCAATAATCTATGCCACCAGATAGATTATGCAACACTTTAACTAAGAACTCATTCATCTAAACATTAAGCAGGCTTCTATGATCAGGTTGCAACCGGTACTTTAAGTTTAACATCACTGTAAATCATAGGCACTTGAGTTAGTCTTTAGATGAGCACAAAAAAGTAGGAAGGAATTAATTTTTATACAAACGTTAAAATATTTTCCCTAATATCCGAATTTTCCATGCCCTTGGATAATAAGTATTTAAATAAATTAAACTAAAAAAGAAACTGTCACTGAAGTACTCAAGGACTTTCTTTAGAAGTGGACCTATTTACTTTTACACCGGTGTCTATAAAAACGTAAAACTACTTTTCCTAATATCCGAATTTTCCGTGCCCTCGGATAACAAGTATTTAAATAAAAGTAAACTAAAAAAAAAAACTGTTACTGAAGCACTCAAGGACTTTCTTTAGAAGTGGACCTCTTTGCTTTTACACCGGTGTCTATAAAAACGTAAAACTGCTTTTCCTAATATCCGAATTTTCCATGCCCTCGGAGATAATAAGGTAAAGAAGAACAGTTTTCTCG
This sequence comes from Doryteuthis pealeii, assembly GCA_023376005.1. Classification (NCBI taxonomy): domain Eukaryota; kingdom Metazoa; phylum Mollusca; class Cephalopoda; order Myopsida; family Loliginidae; genus Doryteuthis; species Doryteuthis pealeii. Next base: position 3,190,078 of record CM042182.1, on the reverse strand, counting down.
TTTATTCCTACAATAAAATAAACATTCTCACAAAAAAAAAAACTTTTAGAATATACATATTGAAGTGAATATTAAAATAAATAGATAAAATATATTTAGTATTGTAAAATAACGGGTGCAAGAAAAATAAAACATTTATTGCAAAAACACGGACATAAAATGAGGGTTCAGTTTATTTTATGGTAGGATTAAACGAGAAAACTGTTCTTCTTTACCGATAATAAGTATTTAAATAAAAGTAAACTAAAAAATCTGTCACTGAAGTACTCAAGGACTTTCTTTAGAAGTGGACCTATTTGCTTTTACACCGGGGTCTATAAAAACGTAAAACTACTTTTCCTAATATCCGAATTTTCCGTGCCCTCGGAGATAATAAGCATTTAAATAAAAGTAAACTAAAAAAACCTGTCACTGAAGTACTCAAGGACTTTCTTTAGAAGTGGACCCATTTGTTTTTACACCGGTGTTTACACCGGTGTCTGCAAGTCATTTCATTTGGCCCTACATAAAATTCAAACAATATTTGATCTGCCTTGTTTGATGGTCGATAAACACAATATATTAATTGATTTATTTAATTCACTCAAGCAACACTTGATAAATGCCATGTCAGAAAAGGGCGGGTCTTTCCTTTCTTTTCATTTTTTTGTAAAATGACAGTAACAGCGCTGATTTGCTCGTAAAACTTTTGATTTTCCTGTCGAAGCTGTCGGCCGCAAATATTAATTAAAATAGTTTTCCTTTCGTTGTTTAACTTTCAAACTAAACTATTCCAGACATAGAGAAAGTAAACTAGCAATCAACAAAGTTTATAGGACATTTAATCTAATAACAGTTTTATAATTGTGTATTCAACTTTTTTTTACGTGTTGTTTAATTGTTCTTTGGTAGTTAAGTGATTGCATGGTTGGTCCAGTGCGTTTAGATATTTTAAGGTGGTCATTTTCTGTATTTCTCTGTAAGGGTAGAAAAGAAAGACAATGCCATGAAAATTATTTTACAAAACCTTTTATTGAGCAGATATGTAATTAAAATTTGATTTAAAATATTTTGAAATTGTTTGCGTAAATGTCAGAAATTCCAAGTGATTATCTTCCCCTGCCACTAGGGGGACAAATCGCCAATGGGATATTGGCGCGAGAATCAAAGCCCTAGCACTAGTCTGTGGGCCCTCGTCCGGAACGGACGTACTTACCAGGGAACCGTTAACAACGAGAGACGTAAAAACAAACGCTCTCACTCACTTAGCCCCAAAACAGGGTCCATTTATCACGAGAACCTTACAACCAGATTCCGTCTAAGGTCGCGTACCAGCATACTACAAAAAGGCCGGTACGAACGCACACTGACCAAAGGAAAAACAACTACCGAGACGAAGCGTCTTAACTACATTTCCCACCGACGAGAAGAAAACTGTGTTATCTCCAGTACTACAAGAAACCCCCCCCCTCAGATGAGTCTGGTAGCAAATACCAATAAATTTGCAACATTTTATGTAATTTTATGTCAATACAGTGTCTGCATTTACTTTTGTGTTGTTCCTTCTTTGTCCGACAATTTGCCTTCAACTACGGAGAAATAAAAGCTCCTTCGAATCCGTAAATACTTTTATTTTGCAAATTAGACTGTTTTTTTAATTTGCATTTTTTGTAAAGTGTGAATGTATTTGTAATGGGCATGGCCAATCTCCCCGACATAAACAGCAAAGAATCGCTTGTGTCATACACCAGAGACCCGGATGGGACGAGTCGGAATTTGCATAAAGAGTAGCCGAGCGATGATAAAAACGGAAATTGGCTGATACTGTGAGTCAGCAAAAAAGCAAGTGTCTGGACGAGAAGTGAAATTCGACGACTATTGTGTTTGGTTTGGTTTGGTTTGGTTGGTTGGGTTTTGCGGCATGTCAACCGCTTGGGTTATTTTATGCCGAATACTTCTATTGGTTATTTGGTATTCAAAAATGTTTAATGCGACAAAGTTTTCAAATAAATTCATTTTTAATGGATAATACAATTTTGTTTATAAACTCATGTTTTCTATTTAACCCATAGATGGGACCCTAACAGGTACTTCCACCCCGGGTCAGCGTGGACCTGGGAGCAGTGGTGATGAAGGGGTGCTCCACATTCCCCAAACCTCCAAAACTGGAACCTCACCATCAGATAGAGTTTAACGTCATTCCCAGGACATGTAGACCCACAGCCACCGCCTTTTAGTGTTGTATTGTCCTCGCTCGGAAGATGGAACTTCCGGCTGATGGACAAAGAGAAAGATAAAAATATATATTTAAAAAGAAAGAGAAAGCGGAAGAAATAGTTTCGGTCAAGGAAGCAGGGTGAAGATAAAGAAATATATAACAAAGGTCCGTTATCAGATCAAAAAGATAAAGATGTGTAGGCGTGTCGTCAATACAAAAAGCCAGAGGGTCAAGCCGACAGGGTCAGACGCCGGCCGACAGCGGAAAAGGACACTGCACGTCTCCCGTCAGCGACCACACATCGTGCACTCATTGTAAGCTCCGTGCCTTCACCACCCACACACCGAAGAAAATAAAGAAGGGTCCTCTTTTGTACATACGTATCTGTTATTATTGAAGTCCAGTAGTCGGTCGTAGTTGACTACTAACATACATCGCTTTGGGTACTGTGACCATACCCGCTACGTATACAGATACGCGATTTAGCAACATGAGGAAAGAGGCCGCTATATAACATATAGAATTTGATGCCAGTATACAACAATAGCACCCATATGATAAAAAGGGATTGGGGGTTGGCATAAGGGCAATAGGTTGGGAAAATCATATAGGTACTAGGGCTTGACGTGGCCAGCCGATTGATCGGAGGGTGGCCTCTCCGACCGACCGTCTAGCATAAGTAAGGTTCTAAGTGGAGTATTGCATGTCATGGACTGCTCATCCACCTGGGCTCTATCCTTAAGCATCACGGGTCGCCACCCCACGGCCAACATGCTCAGTTGGTAAAGACTATGCTGACGGCGAAAGGAATTACTGTGTTCAATTGAAAGACAATACAAGAAAAAATGATTTTACAAAACCTTTTATTGAACGGATATGTAATTAAAATTTGATTTAAAAAAATGTTTGACATTGTTTGTGTAAAGTGTGAACGAATTTTGTGAAAAAATCCGTTATTTATAAGAAAAATTAGGCTCCAAATTGGGTCTTTTTGGTAGATTTCCTTTTGGGCGCGAACGTCTCTGATTGGTTGAAATGTACAAATTTTTATTTCAATTTTCTTTTTATTAGGCTGCGCGATCCCCTTGCGCAGACTATTAAATTTCGTCACTTGACTTTATTCGTCATAGTAGGAACTTCCGGTCCACCACAGACATATTAGAGACAGACAGACAGACAGACTGAGACAGAGACAGATTAGACTTACTTGGTGAGGGGCAACGGTTGGGTTTATTGCCCAGCACCTGAGGCACCCCCTTGAGGGCGAATGCCGACGGGATCGACGCAATTTTCTACCTGAGTCTCGGCTTGTGGTGGTGCCCACATAAAACGGCCTTGTGCCATATCGTGTGAAAGTGGGACACATTTAAATATCCCTAAGCCTACAAGCTAAACTTACTCGCCAGACTACACCACGACTGCTCGGAAAACGTTTTGCTATTCGACGCACGAACTACTACTGCGATAATATACCGAATACCAGCTTCATAATATATCCTTTAACCCGGATATATCAATATCAAATTAATAAAACATAAATGAACTGTAGAATAATAAATATAACAAATAGGTTAACAAAAATTTGATCACAAAAAAGAATTTTCAATGCTCATCACGGCTGAATAAAACAAAACGTCTTTGACATAAAATAACCCAACAAGGAGTGACATGCCTTAAAATCACAGAAAAGAAAGACAGAAAGAAAGAAAGAAAGACTGAAAGAAAGAATGAAATACATTTTTAAAAAAGGAACATAATATAAATCTTGGAGTAAAGTTCCGTAAATCAATAATTCTTTTGTTAACCCGAATAATATAAGTATAGTTGGTTCAGAGATAATCGTTGGACAGGGACATGATTTTTCACGCACTCTGATAATAATAATAATAATAATAATAATAATAATAATAATAATAATAATAATAATAATAATAATAATAATAATAATAATTTGTCTATTCTTCAGATTATCATTGAAGATAAAATACTGCAGGATTGCCTTCCCGAAACTTTGAAGCGTTTTAAAGGATCTATTCTGTTCACGTCTTTTATTTATTAGAATAATATTAGATCCCGTTTTACGGGTGATCACGTACGAAGTGTTTTACAACTTCTGTCGGTACTCGAGGTTACACGGCATGCTATTGTGTAACAAGCACGAGTTAAGTAGCAGGCGATTATAGACTTTCTGAGCGCAAAATGAATAAAAAATTGCAGGTAGCTGCTGTTTTATTTTGTTTGGATTTTCTTTTATATGTGCATACATTTTTATTAATATCATCTCGATATCCTTTTACCGAAATTTATATCGATTTGTGTAAATATACTCTAACGCATGCGCATTTATAAGTATACGTAATATATATATATATGTGTGTGTAATATATATATATATATATATATATATATATATATATATGTATACACACACACATATATATATATATATATGTATACACACATATAATATATATATATGTATACACACACACACATATATATATATAGTATACACACTGTATACACACACATATATATATATATGTATACACACACATATATATATGTATACACACACACACATATATATATATATATATATGTATACACACACATATATATGTATATATATATATGTATACACACACACACACACACACATATTATATATATGTACACACACACACACACACACACACACATATATATATATATATATATATATATATATATATATATATTAAATAAGAATATATCAAAAAGATATTATTCTTTTTCAAAAGAAGTTTAGGAAATCTAACAATATAGAATTGCAAAGTCTTCAGAACTAAAAATGAAATTACCATAATACTTATATTCAAACTAAAGATTGCACACACACACACACACACACACACACACACACACATATATATATATATATATATATATATATATATATGTGAGAAGTAAATACAGAAGCGATGTGTTCTGCTATGGCTTTTTTTAGCCGACAATTTTTGGGAGAATATATGCTTAACTGAAGTCGTACCTAATTTTGAAAGTTAATTAATTAATAATTAATGAATTAGGCGGGCATACCTATTTAAATGTAAGGCTAAACAAATCGAGAAAAATCAATCTCTGTATGTACATTTCGGCCTATTAGGCCTCATCAGCAGAGCTATAGATAGGAAGACCGCCTTGTGATTCGAACCTTGACTGTCAAGCTGACAGGCGAGGACCATAACCCCTACACCAACCGGACTTTCTTAGATTTTTCGTTTGGTTTAGAAGTAGGTTTTTATTCCTCTTATAGTGACTTCAATTAAGCACATATTCTCCCAAAAATGTTCGGCTAAAAAAGCACATCGCTTGTGTATTTACTTCTTATACTGTCGTATGATTAATTAATTAACTTTCAAAAATTAGGTACAACTTCAATTAAGCACATATTCTCCCAAATATATATATATATATTAAGAAATTTGAAAAAACAAGTGTTCCAAAAATAAGATAAATTTATTTATCAACGCTTAAACGTTTCGGTTTCATTAAACCTTCATCAGGATGTATTAAGGGGTGAAGAAATTGATGGATGTTTTATAGATGACTGGAGATAAAAAATGTTTATAATTTTTTGTTGTTGTGTAACTTTATTTATAATTTATATACATAATTTATGTATGTATAAATTCAGTTACACAACAACAACAAAAATTTTATGAAGATTTTCTATCTCCTGAAGATCACTGGAACTGAAGCCGTCTTGTTATAGCATTTCTAGTTAAATTTTTTTTATAACAAGACGACTTCATTTCTAGTGATCTTCTGAAAAAGAGATTTTATCTCGAAAATTCAAGAATAAAATACAGGTTAACACACAAACACCATTGTTACCTTATTCTTTACACCTGTATTGTGATAGCCTTCAAAATCAACCACCAAACCAATATATATATATATATATATCTTATTATAATGGAGATTATGTGTTTTTCTGTCTGTAACCGAAAACTATATTACTAATCGAGTCACAATTAACATAGTTATTTACATCACATTCTTCATGATTTTATTTATATTTAAACCTCAATTATTAATAAAATTGCTTGACATTTTTATTAGTGTTGTCCATATCTACATACAAATAACATGCAATTGTATTTATATATACAAAAAAAAAGCGGTTTGCAGTGTGAACGGGACGGCTAATTTGCATATTGATATTAAAAATGTGATTTTATTAAATATGTGCTTAGTATTATTGATTTCTAACTGTTTGGTTTTATTTTAATGAATATAAGCA